>VZRV01002099.1:763054-1001215 GCA_013398115.1 Falcunculus frontatus
TGTTTAGGGGTTGCGGCCCCCCCCCCCCCCCCCCCCCCCTCCTTTAGAAGAGGAATAGGAGAATCATAAAGCTGTTACTGGATAAAAAGACAGAACTACTGGAGTCTGGTTTCCTGTGGACCTGTTGTGTATACTTGCCCCTAGGATAACCCAGCTCTTGCGCCACCATTGCCCCAGTTCGCAATCAGATCCCCAGAGCATACCACCATGCACCAACATACTTCCTGTCTTTTCCCTTCCAACACCTAGCAAACGTGTTTAATTTCTACCACATGTCCTATAAACTTTCCCTTTGACACTCATCTCCCTTCACTTTCCTTAATTATACCCTGTGGCTGGCTTGGTTCTACACATGTGTTGATTTGCCTTTCAGCGAGCAGAGCACAGCAGATAACCACTGAGCTCACGCTGGAGACATCAGACCTTTTTCATTCATCTAGCTGCCAGTTTGGGGGATATGCGTAGAAATTAAATATGTTTGAGATTTCTGTGTTTCTCACAAGTGAGTTTGACATTTGTCAATGAGGTCAAAACCTGTGTGTCTTGAACAAAGGGCACAAGTAATGTAATTTTCTCAAAAGATGCTAGGAGTATTTACTAAGTTAGCAATAAAGATGCAGATAACAAAAAGACAAATGGAGGGGGTAGTTTAGCAATCCTAATTTAGATTTAAAATATTTTTACTCATATAGTTTAAATACTATTTGTAGCTCATTCCCTTCTTATTATGCTAAAAAATTGTGATAAATCAAAAAAGATAGGATTTTTTGTTACTAACAGATAATTAACTTGCTACTTTTCTGTATAAAACACACTATAATTTTCTTAATAAATATCTTGACAGTGAGAGAATCATGCTTTATTCATACCTTTTTCTTACATTTGAAAAGATTAATCATTCTGTAAGACACAAATGTATATATATATATATATATATATATATATAAGGACTGTTGTCACTCAGGGGAGAGCAGTCCTGTCCACTTTGAGAGCAGTGGCAAATCTGTAGTTTTCAACACTATCATCATTTAACTTCTAGGTATTAGTAATACAAGTTTTTCCAGTTAAAGACAGTTCTTATTTTTGTGGATGTATCAACTATTCTATACGGGGCACTTGTTCTATTATCAGTAAATGCAGTTGCAAGAACGTTGTGCTGAGCTTGCTCTGTGTTTGGGAGCAGGTTTTTCTGTACAGGTGTTGTGATGCAGTGACCTTTTAGACAGATGGTTCAAGCTATCTTAGTGTCTGTGAAGTGCAGTTACAGGTTCTGGCACACTTGGAGTGAAGAATAACCGTACTGAGCTGAGGCACAATCCATGCTGAGTTTTAGTAGGTTTGGTTTTAAGTAGTTCTGATGCTTCTGGCACAGCCATAATGACCTCAGGGAGCACTGATACAAAGTGCCACTGTTGATATGAACTGATTCAGATTGCTCCCAGATAGCAGCATGGGCAGAGATCGGCAGCAGAGCTGTCTTGGCGAGCTGTGTGCCCCTAAGAAATGGAGTGTGGACAGCTTTCAGGAGTAGCCAAGTTTTAATTTCTGGGGTTCTGGCAGTCTGTTTCCTCTGACTGGCAGTGATTGGTAAGCTCCTAACTTCTTGCTTCTCAAGTAATCCAGTGCTTTTGGAATGCTCAAGATGGATTGGGTGAAGTCTTAAAGAGGAATGTATCAATAGTTTAAGATAAATTGTTTCCCAAATTTAGTGTATTAATTATAAAGCATTTTAGGTAAAACACGTGGAAACTGGATATATTTCTTTGTTCCCTACATTTGCAGTTGTTGTAGCAATGGAAAGTTTTGATATCCACTGGTTATTGATCTATCCCACATCACATCGCATCACTCCTTCTGTTGCTGTTAGTGGGAAATTATGATGAAAAATGGTGGACAAAATGTAAGGTTTTTAGTGTTAAATCATGTAAACAATGTTTTAATTTGAGGGATAAATTATTTATTCTGTGTATGTTATAATTGCATTCTTACTCAGTACAGTACACTGCATTCAAAGGCCCAGCCTTCAGCCATGTGTGCAATTGTGAATGTTTGCTAGTGTGTTCAAGTACTTGTTGTATTGTATTTTCGTGTGTGTATAACATTTGACTATGGAGAAATGTCCTATTCCTGCAGAAAAGCGTGTTAACAAAACTAGGGTCAAAGAATTCTGCTCTAGGCAGCCTTTGCTGTGCACGTCACCAAATAAAGCATGCATAATGGCTTTAAAATTTACATTTAAATGCATTTAAATTTAGTGGATGGAAGAGATTATTGCATTTTAAGCTCTATTTTAGTACTTTGTGTGACCAAAGCATGGTTCTGTGTGTCTGGTGAAATATCTTCTGGTGTAATTCATAGATAATACTGTTTTATGATGTGAAAATTTGTTGCTCAGTTGTGTTCGCAAAGGTGATTTCTTAGAATATCTATGGGCTGGGTAAAATGAACAAGTACTCCATAATCAGTAAACAAAACAAAACTTGCTGGTTCTGTCTCAGCATCCCACATGAGTTACTAAGGAACAACAGTAAAGGAAAGCAGAAATTTTCCTTTGAGCTGGTGTGCTAGACTTGGTATTGTCAATACTTTCCTAGAACAATACATTTCTGTCCCTAGAAAATGCATACAAGCTTACATATTACATAAAGACACATACTCAAAGGGCCCCTTTTCAGGTAGTACTGCTTTTGGAGAGATTTTAAATCCAGGAGGGCATGAGTCAAAAGCAGGTATTCTATAACTTGCTTCTCAATAGCCAGTGCATTTAGACTCCATTTTTTCTGTTTATGACTAGGAGCCTCAGACACCCTGAGAAAAGAAGGTTCTCCTTGTTTACCAAGAAAAAGCAGTCTGGAATAGGGTTTTCAGGCTTTTATTACATCTGCAGAATAAAGATGAGAAATCAGTGTTCCAAGTAAGTGGTTTTACAGTCACAGCACTGTAGACTCTGATGCATTATGTGCTAAAAGAGGAAGAAATGTCAGGAACAGCTAATAAGGTTAAATATATTTCTCTTTTGGCTTTTCAGCAGAGTCCGACTTCCTGTGCTACGTTACCCTGATCAGCTCTAATATGTGCAGAACAATAATGAATGTCAACGTAGATTGCCCCCCACCTCCCCTTCATTGTTTATACACTGGAATTTTTTTGTTCCAGTTTTCCTATAGACCACTGCAGGCTCCATGTCTTCCTTAGGATTAAGTGTGCTGCTGTGATTTGCATGAAGAAAATCTAACTGAATTTTCCATTTTTATTGAAAATATGAAAAAAAAAATCGTTATGTATTGTCCTCTGGGAAATAACTGCAGCATTTGAATAGTGCATAGAATTACATCAAAGATTTCAAGTGGGTGTGTAGGAGGAATGGCATAGCTATGCTTTAGAAAAATTACTTCGTTTGAGAGTATTTTGTATTGCTTTTTTTAATGTTTGAACTACCACATTGCTGTTTGCTTTTGACAGAGGATGTTAGCTTTAGAAATGAAGATTGTTACCAGTTAAGCATAATATGCATTTAATTATCTAGTTTCCCAGTTTTTGTAGTATTTTAACCCCTTTGTGTATTTGCACTGGCAATACATTTTTTTGTTTTAAAGAAAAATTTATCTGTTGATCATGTATATGGCTTTATGCCAAAAAGAGGATATTTACTCCTTTTATTAAATGCAGGAAGACTTTTTTAGATGGTGTAAGGAGAAGTCTTACTGGTTTTGTGTCTATTTAAATAATCCATTAAATGCTCACTGCTGTTTGGGAGGAAAATATTTTGATGTTGAAAACTGTAGATTTACTAAAAGCAGTATCAGCAGGAATGTGAAAAGAAGGATTAAGTGACTTAAACACCCACATTTTTAAAACATTCAGAAGTAATAATTTCCTGATGTTGACCACTTAGTTACCCTTGTGGAGATTTGTGGCTGACTAAGAGTTTTAAATATTTTTATGGAATAGCCTGTTGTAGGGAGATGTATAAAATGGGAACCCCAAAAGGTGTTCCCAAACACAAATGGGTTTTACTTCTCAATATTGCAGTGAGTCCCGCCTTGTTAGATTTAAAATTTGAAGGGTAGTAACATATGCATGATTTTTTTTTTTTTGCGTGTATATTTGTCTTATTTCTATTTAATCAGAATTAAAAAGGAGGTCGCAAAAAAAACCCCACATCGATGCAGTGTCTACGTAAAAGCAACGTGATCACAGATTGACAGACTAGTTGAGGTTATAAGGGACCTCTGGAGGTTATCTGGGCCACCTGCAGGGCTACCTAGGGCCAGTTGTCCAGCACACTCTAGTGCTGGTTTGGTTGGGAGGTTTTTTTGTTTGTGTTTTGGTTTGTTTGCTTGTAGTTTCTTTTTGGTTTTGGGGTTTTGTTTGTTTGTTTTGAGTATGATTTACTTGTTCTGGTCCTTAAAAGCAGCACTGGAGGTGCATCAACCATATCTCTGCTTAATTTCATGTGCCAGCTTTTCCTTTTTGCTTCTTTGAGGGTGGTGAAAGAGGCCTTTCTTTTAGGGCCATCCTGTGTACAAGTTAATTTCTCTCCTTTTATTTGTGGAGTATCTGTAATGTAATTATCTTTCTCAAGGCAAGGGCGAAGATCCTACTCTGTGTTTGGAGCTTGCTGCTGTGGCTTTTCTATGTTGCTCAGGTACACAGTAATGCCCATACTGTTTTGAAGAAATCCCTTCGGTGAGATTGCCTGTGTGATGGGAGATCCCATTATTTCCAGATGAATCTATATTGCTCAGTCACCTGGGAAATATTGCTTCATTTTTGACTTTTTCTCCCCCTGATACACTGTTGTGTTATTCTGTTCTCTTTCTCACATTTGCGAATTCCAACTGTCCTTTCCCATTTTTAACCCTGATCATGGAACTGACGCTGAGCCAAGTTTTAGTTGATCTCCTAAAGCACTGTAACTTACACAGCTGTACTGTCTGAGAGTCCTTGTGACTACTGAACCTCTTGGCTGATTTCAGACAGCAGTGAGAGTGGTTTCAAGTCTGTAAGTTTTATGAAGATGAGTGGCCCATTTAAAGGCAAGTGATCATTAAATCTCTTGAACAGGAAAGAGTGAGGTATGAGCTCAGCTATTATTAAATATCAGAGAACTGGGGATGGGAGGAATTAGAAGTGCTCCGACAAGAGAAGGAAAAAAGCTAATATTGGTGCTTACCTTTTTGTTTGATATCAGAAATCCAATTAGAAAGCAAAATCCTGTAAAGTCAGGCTCTATGCTTCCTCTTCAGTTGGCTACTTCTTTTTGAGGTGGTAAGAGTTAGTGAAGTGCTTCTTTCCTCATCTGCTTTTGTGTAAGAATTGGCAACAACTAAGAAAAGTATCTGATGGTAATTTTTCTTTCTGATAGGCATTTGATGTTGAGGAATAAGAGTCTCACAATATGAGGTTCCAGAGCAGTTTGCACATTTGTCTTCAGTGACATTGAGGGGAAGGTGCTATCATGGATACTGGTGGGAAAGTGATTGGATTGTCATCTTTGTTCTTTTGCTCCTGCTCTTACTTTCAGGAATTTGAATTTTGTGAGAAGGCCTTAACTGTAATGAACACTCCCAGCATTGACTTTATTATGCACAGAACCCATTATTAGGCTTCAACAGTGTGGGAGTGGTGCTAATTCCGTGAGGTGTGGCTACAAACACCCACTCACTAGATTAGTTTTGCACATACAAAGGGTATGTCCAGTTTGGTTTTCCACGATGGTGCTGAGGATTGAAGGAGAGGAGATGATTATCCATTGATAATAAAAATAATAAAAGTCTAATAAAATGCATTCCTATTACAAAGGCAGCAGCCAGAACGTGGTGCTTGAGGAAGTGGGGGTAAGTGATAACTGCTCTCTGAGGCTGTGAAACATGGGCCACCCTAGAGTCATTTCTGGGTCCATATACTTGTGTGAAGTTTTATGACGTTGAGAATCTTCAGGTTTTTCTAAGTGTTGGTATTATTTAGCTTTTCATGTGGGTTACCAGTACCAAAACATTATTAGCTTTACTTGTTATAGGAAATTCAGAGTTAAATGCAACAAATATCTGAGGGAAAGTTGCAGTGTAATTTAAGGTGGGATGAAGAGGAGTAAAACAAGATGAACCAATTCTAATAGTAAATTAATATCAAATAGGGAAGTTGTTGCTCTTTCTGTCTCTTCCTGCTCAAGTATGTGTCCTGCCCTCTGCATCAGGTTGGTTCTTGTGCCAAACCCCACAGTGTCAGGTCAGAAGTCAGCTCACTGGGAAGCAGAAAGATTTCTAGTTTTGAGGTTTTGTATGTGCTGGGGAGTGGGGGTGGTCATGTTTGTGTCATGTGTCTTTTTCACTTCTGTCCCTCCCTGCTCGTAGTTTATTTTTTAGTCATGTTTATGAGTTGAATGGACTTTCTGGAGAAGCCCAATGAACCCCAGAAATAGCTCAAAGTAGGCAGCAGGAGCTCAGGTCCCAGAATGAGACAGAGAAGGAAAATGGAGGGTGCTGTTGTCCTTTGATGAATTGTTAATTGGTTCAAGCTGCCTTGTGCAACTTCACCCTACCTAAACCCAAGGAAGTTGAGCAACATTTTGAGAAATTTCTGGAGTTTGAATAGGTTTTTATTTTGATTGTTGAATATTTATCTTCCTTGACTTTAACAGGGTAAGATCCTGCTACTGTTAGATTTCTTTTTGGTTTATTTGCAGTTTAATTATAGCTTGCATGTAAGTAACACTGTATCTGCAAATGCTTAATGAGCAATTAAGCTTCACTAAGCCCACTATACAGAATATTATTTTTTGTGACCTATTCTTGTCAGTGCTTCTGATTGCCTTAGTATTTTGCACTTCATAAATCTCACAATTTAGTATTAATCACTGTAGTAAGAAACAGGGAGGAACATGATGGGAGTGTGTTTTTACAGGAGAAGTGAAGCACACAATCTCAAATAGTATCTTTGAAAGCGTTCATTTTCTTTCAAATAACTTTTGAGTAAATTGACATAGATTTTAAAACATAATAAATTTTTTTTTTTTAGATCATACCATGTGCAGATCTACTGAAGCTTGTTTCTGAAGTTAAGGAAGTTTAGCTTCCTTTTTGAAACCTTTGGTATTCAAGAGTGGGTGTTTTATTGCTCCCTTGAGATAAATTCTTTAGAAAGATTGACGGAGGGGAGAGGAAAGAAACCATGACAACCTTTTTAGTTCATTATATGACCATGAATTAACTTGGAGTAAGGAATCATTTTGGCAGTGTTGCATAGTTATTTTTGTTCATTACTCTGTCTTTAAAATGAGAATATTTGGTTGGGGGAGAAATATTTAAAGTTTGTGTTTTGAGTTGTTTCCTAAGTTGATTTTCTAGCCAGAGAGAAAACAAACAGAATGGTGAAGACTTTTAAGTCCTAATCAAAGCAATCCAAGTTAGGAGTTATTTGGTCAGGAAGGGCTTGTAACATGTTATTAGAAATTATGGTTTATTTTTATTTTTATTTATTTTTTTTTCTTCCCCCCAGGTGATTCATGGCAGGGGACGTGGAAGGGTTTAGCTCCTCCATCCATGACACCAGTGTCTCTGCAGGATTCAGAGCACTGTATGAGGAGGGATTGCTTCTTGATGTCACACTTGTCATTGAAGACCACCAATTTCAGGCCCATAAAGCACTGCTTGCCACCCAGAGTGATTACTTCAGGATTATGTTCACAGCTGACATGCGAGAACGAGATCAGGACAAAATCCATTTGAAAGGTCTGACAGCTACAGGCTTCAGTCATGTCCTCCAATTCATGTACTATGGAACTATTGAACTGAGTATGAACACTGTTCATGAAATCCTTCAGGCTGCCATGTATGTCCAGCTTATAGAGGTGGTAAAGTTTTGCTGCTCCTTTCTCTTAGCTAAAATCTGCTTAGAAAACTGTGCAGAAATTATGAGACTTCTGGATGATTTTGGTGTAAACATCGAAGGAGTCAGGGAAAAATTGGATTCCTTTCTGCTAGAGAATTTTGTGCCACTCATGTCCAGACCTGACTTCCTTTCATATTTGAGCTTTGAGAAGCTCATGTCTTACTTGGATAATGATCATCTGAGCAGGTTTCCAGAGATAGAGCTATATGAAGCTGTTCAGGCCTGGCTGCGCCATGATAGAAGACGCTGGAGGCATACGGACACCATCATTCAGAACATCAGGTTTTGTTTGATGACACCATCCAGTGTTTTTGAGAAGGTTGGTGCATTTGAAAAGCAATAGGCAGGATTCACCATTTAGCTAGGGCAGCATGCCATTAAATAGGTAAGATTCCTGAAGCTGTGAGAAGGAACAAAATGATAGCATTTATTTTTCTAATAAAGAAAAGCATAGAAGGCAAACATCTAGAAGTATTGTCTTTGGTTATTAGACAATAATACCTACAGTGGCTGGAGAACAGGTATGTTTGCAGTACGTGTTTATACGTGACTTTATATGGAAAAGACATTTTGAAATAAGGTCACTTATATCCAGTTTGATTTCAAACGTTCTTAACTGTTTTCCACAGTTGCTTCTTGCTTTCTAAAGGCTTTAGACCTGCACATAATATGTAGGGTATATGTTATGATAATTGTTATCAATATAATCAAAAAGAGTGACTATAGATCTTACGTGGCTTAAGTACAGGGGAGAGTTACTTACAAATGAAAAGTAGCATCTGCTCTTAAATCTGCACAGTGTTTTTAATGTTGTTGTATCTTCAGTGCTTGTGCTGTTACACAGCAGTTAGAAGTAAGCCCTGATCCTGCAAAGTTACACCTACACTTGGTTGTACACAAGATATAAAACAATCAAAAATTATTGATGGTATCAAATGTAATGATTTACGTTAAATATCAGAGGACTCTATGTAACAGGTGATCTTACAGTTCAACTGTTCATTGTATGTAGTAAGAGTTAAAAGAGAACTTGCCTTTTCTACTTTTCTGTTGAAGAAGAGACAAAAAAATGTCTTCTAGTTCTTAAGAATATTTGTTAACAGTAGAGGGTTACAATACTTTGTAAGCAGTTCTCTTACAGGCCAGTAACACTGTTCAGGTTAGGAATTACTTGATCTGTGCTGTTTTAACAATGTTAATTTTGTGTGATAAGATACAACTTTAACTTCTGTATTTTTCACCTCTGAGCAAATTAATAGGAGTTCAGACCCCATGTTTTTGTTGTGCCTCTTACAAATTATCTCCCATATATTTTTACTTTAATGTCTAGTGAATATACAGAGAAGGTTGTATTGGTTTTGGTGGTTTTAAGGGCCACTGGATCATCCAGGCAGTAATTCTTCCTTGTATTTCAGATTATAAGAGCTATTAATTACTTCAGACCAGTGAATTTTTATATTTTGGATTTTTTTTCTGTGTATGTGAACTGAGTATAGGAAGTAATAATACATAAAATATATTTATGATGCTATATTAGACTATAGCCATAAATAAAATAAATACCTAAACATATTTTAGAACACTAATGTTATGTTTGTATTGGGTTAAAACATTTTTAACTAGTAGGAGCTGAACTATGCAGGATACTGTGTAGTGTCTTGTTTCAAATAGCACTTTTACCATATTATTGCATCATTTAAGCCCTTCAGTAAAAAAACTTATGGAATTCGCAACATATTTTTTTGAGGTTAATCTAATAGGGCAGGATTTGTGTGAGTCTGCTTCAGCTCTATGAGTTTTGGGGATACAAGCTCAAGCATCAAGCTGTCTTCAGTTAAATTTCTGTAAATGCAAGTGAAGGTGTATGTTGGTCTTCAGCTTTATATTTGGGTATAACTTCTGGTGTTGGTTTTGATATCGTTGGTATAAATCCTGCATACAGGGCTTCTCATGTTTTATCTCGACAGCTACGAAATGGCCCAGTAGGTACAACTTCAGGAGAGATGTTGTTTTCAGCATCCCAGATTCTATACCTACATGTAAAAGCTTTATCTGTGAATACCCTTTCTGTTAATTGTATGGTGGAGAAAAGCTAGTGCAGATTATGGAGTGGGACAACTCAGCAGAGGGAAGCAGAGCTAATTATGTCATTTGTTACTGCAGCTAGGAATGCATTTGTGTTCTACCCTGGCTAGAGAGTATTAAGTGATCCAGCATGACAAGTGACAAAGGACAACTGCAGTTGGAGCCAACATCAGAGTATAGAACACTTTATTTTTTTAATAAAAGAGCATGTCTGTTCATTGTCCTGGCAGTAACCCAGGGAGAGCCTCTTTCTTCTCTATGTAGAATGGGGAAATAGTGGTAAAACTGCCTTTTTTGGAGATCCACAAACAGAATCCACCCTTTTCCTGAAGCCAGCACATACTAAATGCATGAATGTACCAAATAAAGTCTGAGGTTGACTCTTCCAGTTCAGCTAACTCTGTATTTGCTATACACTGGCTGGCTTGTCATAAGCACTTTTATGTAATCTTTCTAATACACATTTCTCAGATGCCTGTCACTGTAGTATATAAATAACTGATATAACTTTGCAAGTCACAATAAGGATACTTTTGGCCTCTCAAGCCATTCTGTTCCTTACATAATTTTTTTGGACAGGTGTACAATTTAAAAATGAAATCCGTGACTGTAGATTAATACCTGGAGGTTGATGTGCGTTTAGAGTGCACAAGTGAAGGTGCAGCCTGTTTGCTTACTGCAAACTGTCCTGGAAGAATGGCTGCTGAAGTATGAGTAGATACTCCTTTTGTTGCTCAGCCCTTAAAGTACATGCAGATGTATGAGAGAAAATGGAAAGAGAAATCAAGTAAGGATTTAGGGAATAGTTAGAAAGTAAAGGCAAAGTGTTTGGGGAAAAGCACAAGTTTCACTATCCACATTGTGCTTTTCTTTTTTGTGAAACATATCCATGGCTCTGTAAGTCCTGAGGAATTTTGGAGATCGAAGTGCCTTTGGAGTACCTTTCACCTGGATCACTGAGTTAATCTCTGTCTTACTGGAGGCAACCATGTCATGATTCCCCTGAAATATACTGTTTAAGCTCCATTTAGTTTCTGTGTACTACTCAGATTGAAATGTTGTTTCAAAACCTCTGTCCTTAAAACCCTGGGTTTCTTTATGTCCAGTCTTTAAGGTTTGTTATGACTAGCCCATGCTGATTTATAAATTGCCAGCTTAAATCAAAAACTTACTAATCACTAGGTTCATCAGCTTCTGGTGTACAGGTAGCACATTATCTTTGAGTATCTGCTGTCCTGTGCCTAGAAAATAGTAATTTTTGTGAGGATGTTGTTGTAATTGTGACTTTACCTTTCATAAATGTGTTGAATTTCTTTCTGTTTCTCATTTACCTGCATGTCTAGTGTACACATGTATCTACTTTTACAACTTTGTTTGCTGAAGCTTAGAATAAGAAGCATGGGTGAGGTATGGGAGCCCCTCTTAGTGTAAATAGGTGTTGTGCTTAATATTTTTGGATGTTAAGGTTATTGTTGATTTGAATAGATTTGCTAGCAGTATTTGTTATGTGCTGAGCTTCTTAATTGTGGCATACAGATTGTTGACTCCACTCTGATTTGAGAGATTAGATTGAGTTAAACTCCATCTTGACTTTGACAATTTCTCTTTCCATTTTCTAAAAAGGAACAGCTAAGTAATCAATTTGAGGGCATTATCCTTGCTGCACAGAGGCTGTGCCTTTCTATGGTTAGGCTGAAATCACTTAAGTGATTTGTAACACTTCCAGAATAGCCCTTCAAAGCCCTTCACTGGTATTGACCAGTTCTCATACTGGCTTATAATTGTGATTAGAATATGGTCAGAGATAAGTAGATGTGAAAATAATAAGGATCCTTCTTAGTAGAGTTGATAGATCTTTAGTTTTGATTCCAGTTAATCTCTAGTAAAGTAAGTTTGATTTTTTTTTTTCAAGTAAGAATAAGAATTTGGTCTTTAGAAGTGTGATACAGATGCCATCATTGTTCATTGGAAAGGTGGAGCATTTCTTCTGTGCTCCTAGTAGCTGAGTTGCATCACTTACACATTCAGAATTGGCAGGCTTAGAAAACTTCAGCACAATAACTTAGAATCTTTAAAACAGGTCTCTGTTTACATGACTAGAGGTGATAAAGTCACATTATGAGCCAAGGAGATTTTCTGTGCTTTTCTTCTTGTTTGTGGTTTTTTTTTTACTAGTTCTACAGAAGGAAGCAAGTTAATATCCACCCATATAATAACATTAATTTTTTGTTACCAGGTGCACAAATAACAGCTGTTTAGTTTGAGCAGTTCAAAAGAGGCCTTTCTTTCTTTTCTTTGCTTTTGAAAGCTTTTTCTTATAAACCTAAGTAACAAGAATACAAATAGAGCAGTAGTTGTAAAAGGTTGTATGAGGAATTTCTTTCTTTTAAAAGCCATATACTGAAGTCAAATGTGTTACAGAACATTTACTTTGCATTTCATTGCTCTTCCTGCAGCTTATTAATTAGCGTAATTGTTTTGGGGGAGGGGGAAAGTTGATGAACATAATATGGGACACAGCTAGTCTTTTGTGGAGATCAGTTTTCAAATTAGAAATTAATGGCTTAATTTTTTGTTTTACTTCTTCATATAATATAAATGGAAGATTCTGAGACTTCCATAGCTGCTACAACTAGAAAAGCATTCATTGCAATATAGCAGAAAAATAGGCAATAATTAATAGCTGCATTAATTTGGAAAGCCAGCAGTTTTTATAGATTGTTTCTCTGATTTAAAATGAAGAAAATACATTAAAGCTCAAATTTACTGTGACTGGGGGGATGGTGGTGATTTTGGTATTGACTGCCTAGGGGGTGAGTAGAGGGGTGGATGTTTTTAATTATTTTTACATCTTTTGTTATGGAATGATACATTTGATTTAATTTTTGCTGTTCTCAGTCTGTGTAGCTAAAAGTCTGACTGTGAACCACTGTAACTGGTAGTTGATACATCGAGATAGTTCTCATTCTCTATCTCTGGAGATCTTGAGAAAACTTTTACATTAGGGCTGTGTCCCAGCATAACCTCTTTAAGAAGGTTTTCTCCAGAAAATTAAAAAAAGAATTTGAAAGAATATAAAGAATGTAAAAAAAATCACATGAACAAAGCTTTAGCACTTGGATTAAATTCCTTTTTTTACAGTAAGACTGGGGTTGATAAGGAAGTCCTGCTTAAAATGCCTTTGAGACCCTTCAGCAAGATAATAGAACAGTTTTTCTTTAAACTTTGAAAATGCTTTGAAGCATTTATGTATTTTTATCAATTCAGAGTTGATGATGTACTCTCTAGGAATGCACATTTGTTTTACTTCAGAGTTCATGACAATTAATGTACGTTTCCATCTGTTTTGCAGAAATATATGTGTTCTGCTTGAGTGTTGGTAATTATGGACACATTCCTTCCAGAGCTTCTCCATTTGAACTTAACAGGAAAATTGGTCTGTTGATAAGCACTGAGATATTTGCTGATCGACTTCTTGTTGCTACTTACAGGTAGTGGCAAAGCCTACTTTTGAAAGCTGAGGGCTTTCCTTCTACATGTTTTGGGTGTCAGATAGAAATTCCCTCAAAAGGCCACGTGCTTTCATCTGCTGACATGCACAACTTACGGTTGTTTTAAACACCAAACTACCTAAATTTTAATGCTTCTCTTTTTTGCTTATACACACAAGTAATGAAAATTACTGTATTATTATTTGGAAGTGTAGGCAGAGGGTTTTCCTAACTATGGGCTGAACAGGGCTTTCATATAATTCTGGGATGTTTCACAGTATAACTGAAAGTGGGCCAAATGACCTACATTTGCTTTGTTTTCATTTGCATCAAGCAAGTGTGAGCAGTCTGTACTTTCCTATACGCATATCCTAACATTCATCTTGGACCATCCTTTGAGCCTCAGCGGAGGTACTGCTCCTGTATGGCAGAAGTTGTGTTGGTGAAAGGTGGATGGCTAAAACCGGGGATATTTTTCCTCAACAGCCAAGTCTAGGAATGCTCCAATTATCTATTCTTACCAGAACTGAGGGAGTTGATCACTCGTTTTGTGAGATTTTTTTTTCTGCATATTGTAAGAATTGCTAGTGCTTGTGTATTTTCATGTTCGCCTCTTCAAACTTGTGCTTGTTGAAGCTTCCTCACAAGCTTCAGTCACAGAGGGGTGTTAAAAACTGGGAGTTGCATTTGCTCCTTGATGTCTTTTTTGTTTAAGGTAAGAGATTGAGGTCTTTGCTTTGACATGAGTGCCTTTGTCAAGATAAGCAGTAGTAAACTAATAGATTGATTCCCTGGTCATGAGGGTCTGTCTCTGGAATTAGAGATACTCCTTGTTTCCTTTGGCATGCTCTCATGGGATGAGATGTAGGCTATGTGAAGGAGTAGAGTGATGAGGATGTAGGCTTATTTTAATTGCAGTTTCTGGCTGGCATTCCAATTTCTAGATCTGGCTGACATTCCAATTTCTAGATCTAATGACAGAGTTGTAAATGTTGAGGGAGAAAGAAAAACATTTTCCATCTCTGCCAGGCTTTGCTGGTATGCTTCACATTGTAAGCATGTTGATCCTGTTGTCTTCCATAATTATCCAGGAAAACCTGAACTGCATATAGGTGGAACAAAGATAATTTATATTTTTATTTAATTCCAAAGAGGATAGCTTCAGTTTGGGAATACCTGAAGCAGTCCTGCTGGTTTAGATTTTTCAAGTTCCTTTTAAAGATAAAGTAGCCCAGCTATGATTCTTTTCTATTTTAACTTCCTTTTTCATTTTTTGTAACCTTTATATGTTACCATTTTTCTGTGCTGTGCTTCTCCCTGCCAGCATATTTTCTGTAATTCGTGTTCAGTCTTTTCAGTCAGGCAAGGTATATGGTTTATTCGAACAAATACCATATGAGCAGATCTGTCTTTGTATGATATATTCTTCATTTGCAACAAGAAATAGAGCTGTTGTTCCCAGAAGTGTTGGGCTTACTGTGGATGTTCTGTAAGTACCATACCTGAGTAAACCTTTTTGCTCCAAAATTTTCTGGTAAAAACAGTTTAGAAAGAAGCTGGACGTTGCTGCAAGAATAATATATTGGATCTGCATGTGACCATCCTCTTTTTTTCAAACAAAGATAAGTTGAACTTGTCAAAATTAAAGTGGAGGAAAGAAAAAGTGTAAATAAAAATACCAAGTCACTGTCACTCTTGAGCTATACATTGCTTTACAATAGTAGGTTAGTATTCAGGGTTTTTTTGAAATCTGGTGTTTAAAACTGTCTCAAAAACTGTGCAAATTATGTTCAATAATTACAGTTCAAGAGATTTTTTAAAAAAATGATTCTTTGACAGCAGAATTCTTAATTACTATACAAGGAAGAGATAATAATCTCTTAACAGACGGCTAACAAAATTTTAATAGTACGTGTTTGTGGAACAAGCAGCTACTTTATTCACACGGTATGAAGAACATTGATTTCCAGATTGCTTTCCATGTATGTCAAAATTCATACCACCACCCCTGAGGCATTTATACTTTGGGACAGGGAATAGGAGGAGGTGGGGTAAAAGATAATTAAAAATAGTAGCTTCTGGTGTTACCTTGTGGTCACTTGAAATTTCAGAGTGGCCTCAGATTTTCTTCAGAGCATTGCTTCTTATTTGGAGCTGGTGGTTACTAAAGGCTTTCAGACTGTTTGAAAGCAATCCAATTTTGTGTGAAAGAAACTGGGATTTAGGATCAAATCTGATTCAGGATTTGTGGATTTGGCAACATGTAGCAGGTTTTTATTTGTTTTAGAAGTGTGATTCAGAATGCTGTGTTAGACCAGACTGTACAGGAAGAGTGAAGCCTCTGAAGAGATTCCCATGGTGGGGAATCTGAGGACTGCCTCGAGCTAGATTAATTAAAGTGTTCCAAGACAGGGATGTGTTTTGGAATGGTCTCAGGACCAGCCTCAGGCACTTAAATTGGCTTAGATAGTAGGAAGCGTCCCAGAAAGGAATTCTTATTTTCCCCTGTTCCTATAACTCCAATAAAACTGAACAGGGATGGCTCTTAGGTTACAGCTCTCACCTGGGAAGTGGAAGTTCAAACCTACCTCTGTAATTTGCCAAAGAAATGCACAACCAAAGGATTATAGGTTGAGATGTTTCCTTCTTGTGTTAAAGGGGTGTGTTAACATGTGGAGACTCAAAGAGGAGAAGCCATAAGGTCGTCATCATGATGAGTGATTGGTGCAAGCATTTATTTTGAAGGGAGGGGGTTGGGTACCTTCCCTTCCCACACCATGGCAATTAAATAGCCCTGTGGGCAGAGCCTAGCATTTGGGAGCTCAGGCTTCATTTGTGAGAATTCAGAAAAAAACCCAGACTAGAGTAGACCTTGGTAACCACAGAATAGGTGTGTAGAGTGTCTTTGAAACCCAGGAAAAGAGTGAATTTTTAATTTGGGTGCTTTATGGAATAAGCAGAAGATGAACAGAAGCTTTTTTCAGGAGAAGGAATAATGATTTTTAGACTTGGGGATTTCAGTTGTACCTAATTCCAGCATAAATTCTGCATGTGATTATTCTGCTGAAAATGTTAGTCACTGCTCTTAAACACTAAATTGCCTTCTGGATTTTGGATAACAAGACATCAGTTTAAACCTTCATGCATAAATGCAATTGCTCTCAAGATTGCCTGAATGAAACAAAGTAAAATAATCTTGTAATGACACATAGTGCTTTAGGTTTTCTGGATTGTTTCTCTTGGTCAGAATTTTAATATCTTTTAAATGTATTCATAGGTAAAAACATCAGAGTTCTATCGATACTCCCGGCAGCTGCGACATGAGGTTGACCAAGCCATGAATTATTTTCATAGTGTTCACCAACAGCCTTTGATGGAAATGAAATCGAACAAAATTCGTTCTGCCAAACCCCAGACTGCAGTATTTAGAGGAATGATAGGACACAGTATGGTTAACAGTAAAATTCTTCTCTTGCACAAACCGAGGGTCTGGTGGGAACTAGAGGGTCCTCAAGTACCTTTACGACCAGATTGCCTTGCCATTGTAAATAACTTTGTGTTCTTGTTAGGAGGGGAAGAACTGGGGCCAGATGGTGAGTTTCATGCTTCATCCAAAGTGTTTAGATATGACCCAAGACAGAACACTTGGTTACGAATGGCAGACATGTCTGTGCCACGTTCCGAGTTTGCTGTTGGAGTGATTGGCAGGTATGTTTATGCAGTGGCTGGGAGAACCAGGGATGAAACATTTTACTCAACTGAACGGTATGATATTACTGAAGATAAATGGGAATTTGTGGATCCCTATCCAGTCAATAAGTACGGACATGAAGGGACTGTGCTTAGTAACAAGTTGTATATCACTGGTGGAATTACATCATCTTCAACTTCTAAGCAAGTGTGTGTGTTTGATCCCAGTAAAGAAGGGACAGTAGAGCAGCGAACACGGAGAACTCAAGTGGTCACTAACTGTTGGGAGAACAAATGCAAAATGAATTATGCAAGATGCTTTCACAAAATGATTTCTTATAATGGTAAGCTTTATGTCTTTGGTGGTGTCTGTGTGATCCTGAGAGCCTCCTTTGAATCTCAAGGATGTCCATCTACAGAGGTTTATGACCCCGATACTGATCAATGGACTATATTGGCTTCTATGCCAATAGGTCGGAGTGGTCACGGTGTAGCTGTTCTGGACAAACAGATAATGGTTCTTGGAGGCCTTTGTTACAATGGTCATTACAGTGATTCGATTCTCACTTTTGATCCAGAGGAAAACAAATGGAAAGAAGATGAATATCCAAGGATGCCATGCAAGCTGGATGGCTTACAGGTCTGCAGCCTGCACTTTCCTGAGTATGTTTTGGAACATGTTAGACGTTGCAGCTAAAACAGAATGAACAACCCCATGAAATACAAAAGAGCTATACTAATTTGTTAAAAAAATAACAAACCGGTTGAATTCTTGTATAGACATTTCCTTGTGTATAAGAACAACTGCTAAATGCTCAACAGAAACAGGATGTACTGGGAGTGTATTTACCAAGTTTATTAGAAAAGGCGATAGTTGGTCTGATCTTGTGAAAGCTTTGTTGTTTTTGGGTTTTTTTAAACAAATGTAATTGTAAGTATGAGAAAAAATATATTTTGGAGTCTGCTTTTTTTTTGTAGCATTTTATGTCCACAGTGTGGTCTCTTTGTTTTAATGGCCATTATATCTCTATGTTTTTGAAATAAGTTGAGTTTGACAAAATATTTGTGAAAGGAAAAGGAAGATGTTATTTTCATTCATTACTGAGCATCAAAATACACATCATCATCTGTACTAGGGTACAACCAGGTATAAAGTAACAAAACCAAACCATTTCTGTATTTTATGTTGTCTTTCAGATGCTTTTCCCATTAACTGCAAAGTACTCTGAAATTTACTAGGTGTTTTTGTTTTCCCTTATTTACTTTGGAGAAAAAATTTAACGCCTTTGCATGACCTTTTTCCTGGTTTTGTATAGTTGTACCAGTAACTCTGCCAAAATGCAAATTACACATTTTCTACTAAATTGAAAACAAAGCATTTTTATATTCAAAACACTATTTCTATGCTGCCTTCTATTGTCTGTGTTGTGTTTTTTGGTGAGTAAAAAAATGTATACACACATGTGCATACACTGTAAAAACTGTATATAAATGCATCTTTTTATGTGCAGTTACAATATTATATTTTAACTAGTGCACAGATTCAGCCATATCTGTTGAATTTAAGGTATTCCTTAATGAGCTAAATAATTCAAGGTTCTTAAGTGAAAACGGAGGCCTCATTTGGTATCAAAGTATCTTATCTTTAGTATATACTGATTGATTCAGTAACCTTAAACTCTTTATATTGTTGCTACATAATGAACTATTGATTATTTGTTATTTTATAAATTATTTTTAAAAAGTAACCTCATTTTACCTGAGTTTCTTTTTGGTTTCAATGTGCTGCCCGGTTTTATTTTTTCATTAAAATGGAAAATGTCAATAAGCAAATGCTCAGCACTGCTGCAACCCACAGTTATTTTTGGAACTGGATATTGGATATATTACAGTTTATTGTCAGTACTTTGCTTATACTCATACTTCAATATGAGTACTCATATTGAAGTGGTATAATATTATTATTATTATTTAATTATTAGCTTTTAAGAACTACTGTGTTTTGAAAATATGGAGTTAGGTGATTGGTTTGTTAGTATAATTTGTTTCTTTTATACAAACGTACACAACTATGGCTACTGACCTTGGAGTGCCTGAATAGAGATGGCTGGTCCAAGAGGGCTTTGAATATTCCAGTGGGTTAACTTGCAGGTATAAATGACAGCAGATTGGTAAGAATTATCTGCCGAGACATAAATAATAACAGTAATTGCATTTTGACTGTCGTTATGGATATGAAATTAGACACTTCTAGAACCTAAAGGAGAGATCTGGGGAAGCTGAAGGCTCGCATGTAGTTCAGATGCTGGAACGTGCAGCTGCATATTTTGTAAAATCTTATGCTACTGTATTTCATTTTAAGCCATAGACTTTACTTTATATGCAGCAATGCAAAACCACTTTATTCAGCATCTTCTAGTCAGAATTCACTGTAGGAAAGGAGTGTACAGTACTCAGGGAGTTCAAAGGAATGCACTTACAAAGGGACCAAAATCACCCTATATTTTCCATGTTAAAAATAACACCTACTTCTGTAAATGAAGTTTGAAATAATAGAAGTTAAAACAATGTGTAAAACTTCTCATATTGTGTTCTGGTATCTTTGTAGGAATTACGTTTTGGGTTGAAATGTGAGTATTTGGAGCTATATGGCAAGTCAGCAGATTTTTAGGGTTTGTCTATTGTTAGAAATGATTTAGTAATCGAGTATTTTCATATGTTCTAAAAGAAAGAGAGAATGTTTGCCATCATAGCTGTAGTGGTAAGTTATTTACAGCAGAAGAGACTGGACCAAATATTGATATTCAGCCTTCTGATACAGACTAGTTTGCAGCTAAATTTGTCTTTTTTAATAAGAATTCAGTTTACTGAGTTAGACATCTAATTTACTTTCTTGATAGCTTAACACAAATGTGGCTTACACTAAAACCTCAGTTTCACTGTGAGACTTGTATGTACATCACCCTACATGGGGAGAGATAAACTGACTCTGGTAGGTGCTGGCTGTGTGCTCACTGTGCATAGTTCATGGAATATTGGGGCACAAGAGAAAAAAACAAGATGGTTTTTTGTTTTGTTTTGGTTTTTTGTTATTATTCTCTTTGTCACCAGCTCATTTTTCAAAAGTTAGTGGGGCAGCAAAAACTGATCCTTTGTGAAGCAGCTGTCATGGGCACATTACATAGAGTAGAGCACTTTACGTGGGGCCAGTGCCAGTGTGCGGAGCAGCCCTGGCTCTGGATATCTGGTGGTCAGGAGTCAGATGTCTTAGAGAGCCAGGACTTTATTAAAAGTAATGGTAAGGATAGGAGTGTCTCAAGTTACGTTTTTGAGGCTGCATTTAAGCATCTTCTGAAGCTCTGCGCACTCAGCAGCTGCCACTAAAGTCATTGGTGAGTGCTGACACTTGAAAAATGAAGAACCAGATTGATTTTGGTGCTCTGCTTTTAAGCTCATATTTATCTTCAGGTGCCCAGTTCTGAAAGATCTTGTTCAGGATTGTAGTAATGATAGTAGCAATTGTTCTGTGAAATTGTAATTGAACTGTTGGTTTCAGCTTCCCTGAAGTTCTGTCTCCATTGAGAGGCTGGCTGTAACCTTTCCAGCATTAGGGATGGTTGGAATTTGCTTGGGATTAGAATGGTGGGGATATGTAAGAATGTTTTGTCAATTTACATTTCTACTGTGCTTTTATTGTTTCAGACCTGAAATATAAAAATTAGCTTCTGTTCTCTTTTATACTGCAGTGGAACTTTGCAAGCAGTTACTTTTGTTACTTTATATATTGGAGGGATTTTTTCTAATTGAACATTTTTTTATGTTTGCCCTTAGTATTTAGCTCCAGATAATTTCATACCTTAATAGGAGCAAACCTAAGCTGGCTAATGAGAATTGCCTATTACTATCAAATTTTGAGCATTATGGTCAGATTAAGATGGGTTTTAATAAACATTTAAATGCCTCTCATTTGTCAAGGAAAATGTAACTTAGGATCTTTGGTTATTAGGTTTGGGGAGGTTCTCCTGTTCCTATCCCATAATGGAATACCAGCAAATCTAATGTCACCCGCATATTTAAAATTCAACAAATTACTTGCTTTGAAAAGCAAGTGTGCTTGCCTTTTTTTAAAAGGTGGACATAGTGAGTTACAATCTAGGGGGTTTTTTTTCTCACCTATAGAAAAAATGTATCAGCTTCATTTCTTAATTTAGCAACCAACTTCAGGAGGAAATTTTCTTTTCAAACAAGACAATGGACAAAAAGCACAGTGTTCCTGTAAAGAGACCAGATACTGCCGGTTCCCATTTCACATGCTCCTATGTCTGTTTTTAGGGGGGCAGATTTTTTTTATAAGTACTGCATAATGAGAAAATAGCTCATTTTCTGCCACAAAGTGTTGGTAGTTTCATTGTGGAAGGTATTAGCTGGCAAAAAGAAACTTTAGGAATTTTTTCCCCATGAATTCAGCTGGAAAAAAGGCAGTCCTTGGTTTTACAGGGGTCCTGCTGTTTCAGAAAGCACTGCTAGCAAGTGGCAGCATATGAGCTACCTGGCAACCTGCTTTTATATTACTTTCTTTTGAAAAACATGGATGCCCTACTTTCTGCAGTATGATAGCAGTCCTGTTAGAACTAGCTCTAGGGTTTGACTGTAATATTTCCCTGGTTTCTGAGATCTGCAGCTATTTATTCTTGAGGCCCTCCTGCCTTAGAAACCCAAGTGCTGCATTTCCTCATGCTGATAATATGGTAACTAGTTGTGTCAGGGATGAAGCTTCACTTGACACTCAGGAAACAAAGATAAAATTCAGCAGGTGCAAATTCAAACGATCTAAAAAACCCCATTGCTTAACTCATTATGTCCATTCTTCAGCAAAGGGAGTGTAAGCCTTGTGGGGAGACACTAACAGTTCTTTAGAAATAAACTTCTAGTTTGTGTCAGCCTGCATATGTCAAAGTCTTTTTAGAAGTAGTTGCATTTATAGAGGTATTTTGCCTTTTTAATATACTTTTTCTTAAAAAAAAAAAAAAAAATAGTGAATTGGGCCCCAGATTCTTTTAACACTTCAGATGTGTACTTCACGTATGTGGATAGTCCAGTAGCAAGAAACAGAAAACTGTAAGGTACTTTAAGGAAAACATAAAAGTGCAAGTGTCACTAAGCCTGTGCTTACAAGTTTATAGGGTGGGGCCATCAAATAAAACATCCCTCCTGCTCTCCTTCTGCTAATAAAAATATATATAGGTGGTGAAGTTACTTGAATAAGAATGTGTCACACGTGGCGGGGTTTACTGAAGGAGAGTGGGAAAGAACATAACTGGAAAACACATCATCTATTTGAACAGCACTTGCTGGTGTCCTGTAGGTAATATTCTGAGATTTTCATGTTTGTTAAACAACTTGAAGCTGCTTAAAATAAATACTAATGACTACTTTTGCATCTGTATTCTATTTTTGAAAGTAGGTGAGTAACTTGAAAATTTCCTTTTGTGTAGATAAACTTCATAAAACCTAGTTGTATGTGGCAGGTGGCAGAAAAACTAATTTGTTTTGAGCACAGCTTTCCTGTATGTCCTTCTACTAATTTTTTTTACACTTCGCTAAGTTCAATTTATGTAATCATTTAAAAATAGCTTTCAAAAATCAATTTCAAATACTTTTGGATTAATATTAAGTTGGTAGCTAGGGGAAAATAATTTTTATTTGCAGATAGTTTTTATTTATGGCTCTGATAGAAAAATCTTAATGTAAGTCTAGGAAATGCAGTGTTCTGTAGGACTGTAAAGTTAGCTATATTTAGGGGGCTTTTATTACCTCAGTGGGACCCACCTAACTTTTATGTCAGTTCTGGAGCAGGCGAAGGGAAGAGTGAACTATGTTTTTATTTTAAATATTTTTCCCTAAAAATTGTTATTTTTGTAGATCTTTTTAAAATAAATTATTATATGCTGGAGATTGCAATTCCACTATAATATCCCACAGTTCCAGTGTACAATATCAGATTGTTTGTATTGAAAAGAATGTATTTGATAAGTTAACAGGAAGAGTTATTTTCAAACTGTACTGTGTTTGTGTCTAGCTGTTGGAAATACTTTTCCTATAGAAAATTAAAATTATATGTATATGACTTCAAATATACATTTGGATTAACTGTCTAATGATTACCCTAGGGCTGCTATAAATCTCTCTAAATAATTTAAGAATTGCCTCTTTTAAACTGTTTTAAAGCATTTTTTCTTGTCTTTTTTTTTTTTTTGGCAGAAAGTAATTTTCCCTTGCTATGGATACAGTATGCTCAGACTTGCATATGTGCTCTGTTTGGGTTTCAAGCTGAAAAAAATGTGTAAAATGTGTATAAAGAAAAGTGTAAATAAAATATTTTTAATCTTTAAACACTCTTGTGTAAACTTTGTAATACTCAAAAGTGTAGTGGACCTGCATTACTTTCTCCAGGACTTCAGAGATGACTCAGTTAAACAGCTCTTCAAAACTGTCTTGTTGCAATGTTTATGTAGGATTTTGTTAAAGTTATCCCATCACGTTGGATGTGCTTATATAAGCAACATGAAGCTCTTCCCTTTGACTGTATTTTACAGTCTTCCCAGTTTTAATTGCTGTAGTGCATTTATCTGTTTACTCTGCGTTTCAAGCTTGAAGGAATGTTTGGAGTTGACTTGGTTGTTACATTTGTCCCCCATTGTGAAGGCAGGAATTGAAACTTCCAAGACTGAACACCCAAGGCAGCCTTTGGTGTTGGTCAGCAGCCAGGAGAGAGCGTTCCCTGCTGTCAGGTACACGGAATTGAGGGCTCCCAGCCAACGTGTGTTCATCGCACACTTGGACCTCAAAGTGTGCCAGAAGGCCAGGTTATACTTCTTAACATTTCCTGTAACAGGAAGGGGAAAAAGTGTCAGATCAGCACTCAATACCAGGGAGGGGGAGTAGGGTGGGAGGGCAGGTAAAACAGGTTATAATCTTATTTTCTCAAGCAGTCTGATGAAAGCCTTCCTTGTCAGTCCATTGCCACAGTCTTCCTTTCTCTGTCACTATTTTGTCAAGTCTCTCTCAGATCAAAGCCTCTGGTTTAAAAGTCTGCTGTCAAGAATGTTTGAAAATAACTGTGGTGCCTTTATTTTTTTTCAATATTGAGTTCTAAAATAGCATTTTAATTTTATTTTAATAATTCAAATTACTTAAAATTTTATTTGCGTAAAGTAACTTCCCCCATGCTCCCCTCCTTCCTCTCCTTTTTTAGTAACTTTTCTTCATCCTACACAATGTACTCTTGAACGGGAGAATGCTGGGGATGAATTAATGGGAGGAAGGGCCACTTTTAGTTGTGATACTTGGGTTCAAAAGGAGACCAAATGCATTAGACTGATACAGTGGAAGAGAAGATGACAGTCTTCTCACATTGTAAATGTTACTTACATTTCTTTTTGTTCGCCTTTTTAGTTTCCCTTCTCAGTGAGCCAGGTTGAATTTTTGGCAATACCTTTTTGCCAAGATGTCACAATGCCCGACTTGACTTACTCATTAGCACCTCTGTAGCTGATCAGGCATCTCAAACAAAGTTTCCATTGTTTCACTAAGAGCTCTCACATTTTGACTGGTTCATACCAAATTCTTCACTTTTTTTTTTAATATGTGGCCGTATTTTTTGGCAGTAGTTAGTAATCTGTGTTCACTTGTTTTGTATTATATGAAATTAATATTATTTTGGCAAAGGGCTTATTTGATGAATGCCTTCTATATTCTTTGCTATAAATTATCCTTGTTGACATGAAATTCCCAATTTCAACAGATGTTCCCCCTTTGTTATAGATTGGGCATTTGTGGTTCTGGTTTTGGGTGTTTGGGTTTTTTTGTTTGTTTGTTTCTTTCTTTTTTTAATCCATTAGCTTCATAATACGGAAAGGCAAAGTGTTGCTTTGGGTGTTGTGCAGATTCTGTATCAGTTCTGGACCTTTTGAGTTCATAACATACTTGTGGATATGTGATCCCCTACCCAGCCTCTAGCCTGTCAAATCTTGCTGATGGCTCAGTGTCATCCTTTAACTAAAGTACGGCCTTGTCCAGCGCAACTTTCTTGGCACGTGCAAAAACTTTGTTCAAGGGAGAGAGAGTAGTGAATATGTGTAAAGGCAGCTTCAATTTCTGATTTTCATGAACACTTTCCACTTCTACATTCAATTCTGTAGTTGTGCTGACAGGTGCTTTAGGCAGTGTTTACAGGTAAAAATAAACCTCATCATGATGTGTGTTTAAGCACGCGGTGACTGGTCAGTCATCTATCCGTTGGAAAGTCATCTATCTATTGGAATGAATGGCAGCATTAAGCATCATATGCTGAGCACCAAACATTCTAGATTGATGGTATGTGGTACTTAAAGGAACTAAAAAATACTCTTTGCTGTGTATCTGATGTCTGTCAAATGTTTCCTGCTGCTGTCACCCTTGGTAGCATTTCTCCCGTATTACGAATAAGTGGTGCGGAATAAAATACCTGTTTTCTAATGAGATGGGCTTTAATGGTTAACCCTTTTATTGCACTGTTTAATTTTACTAGACAGCTATGTTTGTCTTTGGATTAAACTGGCAGCCTCCTTTCCCACAGCCATTTCAATACATCCTCAGGCATGTTCTAAACATGGTTTATTTGGAGTTTGTCATGTGGTTCATCTCACAAGTTTGAGTTACACCATGTAATTATTTTTTCTGTGTGAGAATCTCTTCTTTGCTGTGGTGAATTATGCATGCTATGGGTCTGTGTATATGTACTTGAGTGCTATTGATGAGACTTTTGGACTTTAAGATCCTTTCTTTGTCAAAAGAATTACATAATGCCAACTGAAACGAAGTATTTCCTCTGTGTTTAAGTTCTGTCATTTCAGGGTAAAAATTCTAAGGTGGTCAGTGTATTCCTCTTGTGTTTACCTTCCCAGATTGCTGAAGTCATACAAAATGCATGGCATTGTGCTTCTGATGTCGATGTAAGGCATGGCTTAAGTGCTTCCCCTATATTGGTATAGTGATGACCTTTACTTTCAGTCCTGGAAAGCAAGGAATTGCTCTGCTATCATCTTCCACCTCTCAGAAAGTCTCCTTGGCAAATTTATGCCCAGGAAAGAGTCCTGGTTACTTAGGTGTCCTTGGCTGGCTGAGGATGTTCCATAAGATTTGCCTTTTGTCACACATACTCTCACTTCTTCCTGTGGCTCTTACAGGTATTTCTGCAAGGATTTTTTCATCCAACAAGGGGGCAACTTGATACCAAGAACTTAATTTTAACCTAGTATAATGAAATCCAAAAAACTAAAGTTTCAGAAGACATTGCAGAGGACAAAAGCCTTTAAAAAAATCTGTATATTTCTTCTCCTCCTGATTTGGAGTTCATTTGTTGCAATCAGGAAGTTACTGTCAAGTAAAATCTTTTCCTAATCTTTCTCCTGACAGATTATCCAAAGCACTGAAAAGCATTATGTAGTCAGAAGAAAAAATAGGTGATCACTAACTGAACTGTAGCTTTTAGTTGAATGATTTTTCATGGTCATAAAGTTGGGAACTGATCCAATTAACAATCTTCTGGGAAGTGTTTTAGCTGTTTTCTAAAAGAGATGGATTTTGGCTTAGTGCTGTTCTCTGAAAACAAGGGGAGTGAGACTGACCTCTACGTAAGTTAAATAAACTAAATACCTCAGCCAAGGAAATCTTGGTACAAAATTGTTAACACCCAAATAATAACCAACTGTACTCTGCAGAAGTTATGCTCCTTAAAAAGTGATCAGAGTTTTTTGAGTTTAGTTTTGTCCTAGCTTTGCTGTGCAGAGTTTTTTTATTTTTCCCATGGTAAAAATTAATTACAAGAGCGTATTTTTTGCTAAACTTGTTAAACCGGTGTAGGAAGGCACAGAGAGATCTGCTCTCAGATCTGCAACCTTGTTCAAAGCAGGGCAGAACATATTAAAGTGACTGGAAGGGTTAGCAATTTTCCAGTACTTTAATTTTTGATGATTTATGCATCTGCTATGGATGGAAATCATCCAGTATCCTCCAGAGATAATGTCTGGCACCAGGCATACAATTTACCTGCTGCATATTCCCATTTTCTGTAACAATGGATTGATCCCTCAGGCTTTTCAATTCATGAAATTGCCACTCTTGATGTTCAGCGGAGTTGCTCCTATTTGTAACACCCAGTTTCTGGGCCCGTATAATACCCTGCATTGTTACATGCAGACAGGAGTAAGAACCTATTTGATCATGCTTGAGAAATGTGGCATTTTTCTCATCTATACAACAGCCAAAGCATGCTAAGGCATTGTTTTTTTGGTGTGCCAGCACCATATTGTACAAATTTACAAGCCTGAGGAGGTAGTTTTAAATGCTGTGCTCAATGGAAGCAGTTAAAAGTAAAGACTCTGTCACACTGTGCCCCACTACCCTGTGCCCCCTTGGTTCCTACACCATGAGCTGCAATCGTGCCAGCCATAGCCCTTCTCCAGAGGGAGTGGGGTTGGGCGGCGACAGTAGACATCAATGGCTTCACATTACGAGAAGTAGGAGGTGATAACATGTGTTAAACATACAAGGGATCATTAGGGGGAACCGTGTACGTGACCATTTTCATTAGTGATTGTGAGAGACCCCTGAGACATGTCCTAGAGTTTCCTAAGTGCACTTCAGGATTAAGTTTGTGTAAGGCTGGTGTTGCTCCTTTGTGGCAAATGCTCCAAGAAAGGAAGCAGTAGTGGAAGGTACCAGATATGATGGGTTTGAGTGAATATGAGACAAAGATGCAAACCCAGCCTGAACATATGCCATGGTACCACAGAGCAAGGAACTGTAGAAGGACTTCCTGGCTAACGAGTGCTCTGCACAGAAACATGATTATGTCCCAAAAAGGGCATTTTGCTTCCAGAAGGAATGTGTACCTTTAATTGCAAATTATTTGGGAGACCTAGAAACCGTCATTTAGGTAAATAATGTACTACATTGAATATGTATGTATATTTATGAAGATATGTAAATCAATACATTTATAGGCAAATGAGGTAAAGCTATTCACATCACCTTGCTAAGAAATTAGGGATTACTGTGAACATAATTTTTTAAGGTAAAAAAATTTCATGCTCAAAATATAAAAAGACTGGCAACAGATGCAGGACCTTTCACCTTTTAGCATCAGTTGATTTCCAAAATGTATTCTGTTCAGCTGAAATCTGAGGTGTATTTGAATTTTGAAAGGAGTTGGGCTTCGTTGTGATGGGTGCTTAAGGGCATTAAAAAAGTGTGTTCTCACTGCTACTGGTAGCCTGTATCTGTGCTTTATTAGGCAATCCATGCATCTCTGTTGGTGGTATCAACAACTTGTTGATAGAATAACAGAAGAATTGTTCTTTGCAGCTGGAAGGAGTGACTGAAAAACGTGGAACCAGAGCTACTGGTGGCTGCAGCGAGAAGCCAAGGATCTGAATTAGGGAAGGAACGTTTGGGTTTTTAACCATGGTAATATCAAAAGGGAAAATAGATGCAGTTGGATTACACTGGGCTTTTTGCATTATACATGTCTCTCTTCTACCTGTCCCTTGTTTTAGATTATAGGATCTTTATTTGGAAGGTACTGAGTGTATTTTGGATGCTGTCAAAATGTGACAAAGCTGGTGAAACAACAGGTGCTGAAATTCAAGTCCTGGTTTACCTCAGATGTGAATGCAGTAAAGACTGCTGCAATTAAAGGTAGGTCAGTGGGAAATCACAAATAGCTCTGCAATGGCAACTGTCCTTAACACTCAATTTGCTTTCTAAATGTGTGACTTCAGACCTTGTAGCTGCCAGTAAAGTGCCTCTGACAAATGTTGAATAACGACCCACCTTAAGTGTAAAAAGAAAAAGCACAAGGTAAGTTTCACTCTAAATAAGACAGTATAATTAAATACAAAAATCTGTTCAATTTTGTTTTGAATTTTTTTGGTTGGTTGGTTTTTGGGGGGGGGGGGTTTGTTTGTTTCGGTTTTGTTTTGTTCATAGTTTTGTTTTGGTTTTTATTTAGGAAGTGAATACAGTAGAAAGGATGAAGGAGTATTCTTACGGATATGTGAACTACTCCCCCTCCACAAAGGCACCGTGAAAGGTCTGTCATGCACCCAATAAAAGCCAGTTCAATTAGCTGTTTAACAAATATGTGCTAAAAGTGACAGAAACCTGAGAAATGGATCATGTGCTTTGGAGACCCGCCTAGCAAAGCTGTGTGCCTGACATGCCCCCTCCCACTGTGCCTTGTGTGGGCATTTAGAGCTCCAGGCTTACAGCGTTGGGTGACGCTGCTTAACAACTGAAGGTTGGATTTACTGGAGCCCTTGTGGTTGTGTATTTTCTATTAAACACATATTTTCAATTAACTTGAAGAGAGATCTGCCAAAGCATTCTTTCCACTTAAAACACAAAATAAAAAGCTCTAAGAGGCAGAATAGCAGTTTATTTTATAATGACATCAAAACCAAATTCTAAACAGGCTGGCAAAACTGTAGTGACAAGTCATGGTATTTTAAAGAATAATTTGTTTTAATGAAAAAAAATGCATGGAAAAGCATGGGGGTGCTGGGGTTTTTTGTTTGTTTTAATAGGCAAGAAGATTTATCATGAAGGAGAACATCAAAATAAACTAGCCTTTCAGAATTATGTTTTTTAAGGATCAGTGTGAGTAGGTAGCTTCATTGCTATTTGATGGGCAGATGTTACTCACATTTTAACATTCATGTGCAACAAATCAATTCTTTTTCCTACTCTTATGAATATATGGAAAAGAACTGTAATTGTATTGCTAGTAAAGGACTGAGCTTATTTTCCTGACCAAAAAATAAACTGTAAACAAGCAATCTAATACAGCATTATGAAAGCTCAGATAATGGCTAAGGCAGAGGATTAGAGATCGTGTTTCTTAAATTGTATTTTGCCTGTGCTGACATAGTTTATGAACGGTGGCAACATTTTCAAGCTTCTCTGAGCTGCAGCTTTCTAAAGGAAATGTGTCTTTCACAAGTGTTTAGAAAAGCCACTTACCAAGGAGAGAGAAAAACACTGGCATGCAAAATCAAACTGAAATTTGCTAGAGGTTCTTACATTAGAAACAGCCAGGAGTCAATCATGCCAAACCTCTTTATTCTGTGGCCTCAGCAGCAGAAACTGTAGCTCCTTTTTAAGCCTGTCTGACAGTGTTTTGGACTGTGCATAATCCATTATGGCATATATTATCCTTGTCCCAGGGAAATTGTGCAGAGACAACCTCCTCCAGCATAAGAGTACAATACACCTACATGAAAGCTAATATATTTGTATTGTTCTTCTCTACAAAAATTTTCCGATTTATTTTAATCAGTCATATCAATAGTTTTAAAGATTAACTTCCACATTAACCAGAAAAATGCATTGAAGATGCCTGAGCTAATAAAATTATTTGGATTAAAATTTTTTTGAAGCAACCATCTGTTCTTCAGATATTTATATCTGTGTTACATAATTGTATTAATAATTGCTGTATAGCCTCTACATATAAATTGATGACAAAAATATGTATTTGTAACATACACACCATCTTATGTCCAGAAAGAATTGGAATTTTCTTCACTGTTCATGTACCAAAATTAAAAAGAGAGTGTATTTGAAATATTCTTATGTCTGCCCCTGTCACTGAAACTGCCCCTTGCAAAAATTGAGGAATAGTTGATCCTACCCACAGTCTGGGCCTTAGCTTTGGTTGAGAACTAACCAGAGCCGGTGCCATTATTCACCTTGATGTCATCACTCCTCTTGTGGGCTCACCTGTAATTTTGAGCATTGACATTTTCTTTCTCAAACTCCTTGAGAATTATTAGTAAAATGCATCAAGAAATGCAACTGCTTTGCAAACTCTCATCACTCCACATCCTGACAAAACATCCACAAAATGCTGCAATATCAGTTTTCCATAAATGTTTGCCTCATGCTGGCTGCTTATATTCTGTAAATGTAACTGATTGTGCAAAGCATAGTGCAATGGAGAAAGAGGCCAGTTAATGCTCTTCACTCATTGGCCACTTAGGTACATTTTAGGTTTAACTCTTCCATACTAAAGATCCATAATAAAATATCAGTATAGTCTGTGGGTACTGAAGCTGATTTTGTACCATTTGTTCACGGAATTTCTGCTGTCCCATTAATTTGCCTGTTAGGGAGCATTGCCCAGTTCTGCAATGCAGTGGTTAAACTTCTTTCTGCTATAGCTGCTTCTGTCAGGTCTATAAAGAATCTGCAGTAAAGAAATGTAGGAATTTTCTTTAAGAGGGAACAACAAAAATTATCACAAAGAAAACCGTACAAGGGTGCATACCTCGTCTGTCTTTCCTCAGTACTGTTCCTGATGAACTGTTTGCTACCATATTCTTCAGGTGATTGACCTTTTGCATTAAAATTCTTCTACTAACATTTTCTAGGACTAACAGGGTGCTATTAATATTCTAAAATCAATATTAGCTGTTTTCAAGAAACTGTGTTTCTTGAACACCTCCAGGGATGGTGACTCTACCACCTCCCTGGGCAGCCTGTTCCAAGTCCATTTTCTGACAGAAATTTAACACTCCTCATTTCTGATACTCATCTCCCACTGAGTTACAAGTCAGTCACTGTGGGATGCACACAAGACCCTTCCTTTCCGCAGATGTGAGCAGAAAAAACTTGCACCTGTCCAACTCAGGTGAGCTGGAAGATGCCACAGGGGATGCAGAGACCAAGGAGTGTGAAAATACTGAGAAAAGGATACTTGATTTATTTTTTTTTTAATTTAATGAGATTAGAAAGCCACAGAACCCTATCCATACACTAGCCCTATTGTGCTGGTTTTGGCTGGGGTAGAGTTAATTCTCTTCACGGTGGCTGGTAAGGGGCTGTGTATTGGATTTGTGCTGAACATAGGGTTGATAATACAGAGATGTTTTTGTTCCTGCTGAGCAGGGCTTACACAGAGCCAAGGCCTTTTCTGCTTTTCATACTGCCAGGCTGGTGAGGGGGCTGGGGGTTCTTGTAAGGCTGGAAAGATACACAGCTGGGACAGGTCACCCCAACAGTCCAGAGGTATGTTCCAGACCATGTGACATCATGATCAGTATATATAGTGGAAGGAAGAAGAAGCAAGGGAGGCACATTTGGAGTGATGGTGTTTGTCCTCCCAAGTCATCGATTCATGCGATGGAGCCCTGCTCTCCTGGAGATGGCTGAACACCTGCCCAGCCATGGGAAACAGTGAATATATCCCTTGTTTTGCTTTGCTTGTCTGCATGCTTTTGCCTTCCCTGTTAAACTGTCTTCAAGCCATGAGTTCTCAAGTTTTTATCCTTCCGATTCCCTCCCTGATCCTGCTGGTGGGGCAGTGAGCAAATGGCCGTGTGGGGCTTAGTTGCCAGCTGGGCTTAAGCCCAGAGTGGTTTATATACTGATCATGATGTCACATGGTCTGGAATATCCCTTGGACAGCAGCGGTGACCTGTCCCAGCTGTGTCTCCTCCCAACCTCCCACACACCCCCCAGCCCCCTCACCAGCCTGGCAGTACGAGAAGCAGAAAAGGCCTTGGCTCTGTGTAAGCCCTGCTCAGCAGTAACAAAAACATCTCTGTATTATCAACCCTATGTTCAGCACAAATCCAATACACAGCCCCTTACCAGCCACCGTGAAGAGAATTAACTCTACCCCAAGCAAAACCAGCCCACCCATCCAAATTACACTGGCAGTGAGACAGAAGAGCAATGAAGCTGGTGAAGCATAAGTACTATGAGACGCAGCTAAAGCAGCTGGGGTTGTTCAGCCTGGAGAAAAGAAGGCTCGGAGTGACTTTATCACTCTCTACAACTCCCTGATGGGAGAGTGTAGCCAGGTGGGGTTCTGTCTCTTCTCCCAGGCAGCGTGTGACAGGATCAGAGGACACAGTCTTAAGCTGTGCCAGGAAAGGTTTAGGTTGGACATTAGGAGGAATTTCTTCATAGAAAGGGTGAGTAGACACTGGAATGGGCTGCTGGTGGAGTCACCGTCCCTGGAGGTGTTTAAGGAAAGACTGGGCATTGCACTCAGTGCCATGGTCTAGTTGACACGGTGGTGTTTGGTCACAGGTTGGACTCGATGACCTCAGGTCTTTTCCAATCTAGCTGATTCCATGATCCTGTTGATGCCTGAAGAGGCTACCTGGAAACAGAGACTAGACAGGAGTAAGGGAATAAAGGTGATATTTATTTGAAAGGCCTTCAAAGGTACACCCTGGGGAGCCCAGAGGCCACTGCCAAAATGAACCCCAAGGTGGACAACAAGCCACGAGTTCTTCACACTTTTATAGGTTTGGTCCATTTACATATCAGCATAAATTCGCCAATTAAAACTTTAGCTACGGATATAAGTTCTCTAAGCTCACCGCCCCCCTTCCCAAGATGTTGGTTTACACATTTCTGGGCCCAGCACAGCCGAGGTGTCCTTGGAGAGCAAATCTAGAGACTGTTTTATGTCTATCTTAACATGAGAGAGCAGCAGCAGCAGGCTGTAAGACACTTCAGAGTTTTACAGTAGGCAGTACAGAATAAAAAAGGTAAACCTCAAGGCATCACTGTGACTGATTCTGTGATCTCTGAATAGCCGAATCATCTTTCTAAAGGCTGCAAGGTAACACACCGAGCCATGCTGCGGGGCTGAGGACTAGTGTGTAAGCCCCTTCGACTCTCCGGCACGTCACTTTTGTCCCACACGAGCCCTAAAGCGCCATTCCCGCCCGGCAGATAATGAACATTCCAACACCTCGGCTTCCCGAGTGGCGCCGGCACCAGGCGGCCGCTGGGCGGGGACACCGCACGTGACGTCACGCCGCGGTGACGCCATCGCTCCGTCGCCGCGCGCCCGGCGCCGCCATGTTCAAGGTGAGGAAGGGTCCCCGCGCCCGCGCCGCCCGCAGCGCTCGGGGCCGCGGGGCCGCACCGCGGGCTCCCCCCGCTCCGCCCGCGGGGTTCTGCCTTTAGCTCTTGGCAGGCTCTTAGTTACACTCTCCTTGCAGCCGCTTAATCGCTCCTTCTAGCGCTTCAGAACCGCGTGCCCTCCGTGTTGCATGAAAAGAGACACATTCCTTACTTAAAATCCTTTCTGAGGTACAGCGACGCGCAGCTTGTTGCCGCAGTTTGGAGTCGTGCGTGCAGATCACATTCCTTCTTTATAGTTGCTGCTTGTTCTGGAATTGCTTCCAGCAGCGCGGAGCGGTGTTACCGCAGTGCTTGGGTTCGTGCAGTTGTCGCTTGAAAGTGGCAACTCGATCTTGAAAAGTCTCCCTGTAGTGCGTGAAGGTTTTCAGTGAAACCTGCGAAAAGCACGGTCCGGGTCTCGCTGTCTCAAACGTCTTTGCCTCTGATAAGAGCAGCCTCAGACCCCATCAAGCTGAAAGAGAGCTGTGTGTGTCAGATAGTTGTTAAGGCTGCTTGTTTAAAAAAAAAATATCCCCAAAACTGGTGGTGTTCGATTCTTGATATTCATTTTCCTTGGTACGATTTTCTGCGTCGAATATTGATACTATGTCTAGATATCAATATACTGAGTATACTAAATACTAATATATAACAGAAATACAGTGAGTTGCATCTCAACATGAGGAAGAACTTCTTTACATTGAGGGTGGCAGAGCACTGGAACAGACTGCCCAGGGAGGTCGTGGAATCTCCCTCTGTGGAGACATTCAAAGCCCACCTGGACACATTCCTGTGTCACCTGCTCCAGGTGACCCTGCCTCGGCAGGGGGTTGGACTGGATGATGTCCAGAGGTCCCTTCCAACCCTGACAATTCTGTGAGTCTGTGATAGTGATGTGCTGAGCCCTCACTTACTCTGCTCATCACAACTTCTTTTTTCTTTTTGTGCTTTAATGTTGTGATAGTTGCTGGAATTCTTTTGTGCTCATAATCATTGAGAATTCCATAACTGATACTGAATTGTCATTAGAGGGGTTATATGTGAACCTGTGCATTTAGGCACTATGCATAATGTTAGTACTTTTATACAGCCAATGAGGATTTAGGTGCTTCAGGCCAACCTGATTTTATGCCTCCGAGAGCCAAAGGGGAAGGTGGCTTTTTGTCCAGGGTATTTGTGCTTCAGGGACAGGAGTGTTCAAGAGTTTGATTTTGGTTTTTTGTTTTTATAGTTCAGATTGAGAAATAGGAGGAAGAATAGAAAAAGAAGAGAAATATGAAGCAGTTTCATACATTAGGACCAGTATCAGCCTTCTCAAAAGTATACTCAATCTTTTCCTATCTGGTGTCTGAATTTAAAGTTGAATTCTTCAGCTAGAGAGGAGTAAATGTATCTTTTTTGCTTAAAATAACTGCAGAGCATTGCCAATAGAAAAGAATGTCGGCTCTGCTTTTCTGATACTGCCTGAACAGCTGTAAGACTGGCAGGCTGAAGGCACAGCTCAATCAGTCAAAATGTTTACTAAACCATTTTTTTAGTAATATGTGGTTAGTATGGAATTCAAGAATGAGATCCTAAAGGGAGTTTTGGAAACAAAAAGTACAGCAGTTGATCTTCCATAGTCCCAAGTAAATACTTTTGTGTATGCAAATATGCAGTATTTCAGCAGCAGTTCTGTCTGTCCCATAAGGCTGGTGTAGGGGACCATTGGAGTATGACTCGAACAGCATGTTTAAGAAGAGATTCAACTTGCACTTCTAATGGTTAATTTCATTTTGTTAAAAAGTAAAACCAATGGAAAATGTCTACACTTCAGCATCTTGATAATATAAACAGTTGACATTTTCAGTCTGTGTAGTTTTGTGATCACTGATACTGTTTTGTGAAACCAAGGTGCTTCCAGTGTTGTGCTCTGCTGTTTGTGTCTTTATATAAAAATCTCAAATATTTAAAGCATTTGGATTTACGGTTTCCGCTGGTGACAGCACCATATACACTGTTTGAAAACATATTTCAGAATGAAAACGCGTTTAGATTTTTGCCTTTTCAGTGACAGAACAATTTTGCAGTGAAAAAAGGAAAGATTGAGGAAATAAACTCTACAGCTATTAATGGTTAGTAGCATTTGTTTTTGTCCTGGCTAACAGAAGTATGTGAAAAGTGTTTAAGCAAACACTCTTAAAGATTGTCCTTGTCTTTCCTTGGCTGTGAAACAGCTGATCCAGTCATTGTGGTGTTTCATTTATAGTGCTTTAGTAATGAGTCCATAAATTCAGACAAGGAAAAACTTCCATTTTAAGCAAGTTTTTCCATACCTTTTGACCCATCAGATCCCTTATGTCTTCCAGAAAAGCAATCCCGTGACCTAGTTCTTGTGTGCTGTTTCTCTACACATAAACGAACGTTTTCAGGAAGTTTGACAACCATATAGTCTAATTTTTAGTTTGAGGAGTCTCTTGGTTACATTTAATAAACATTCCACCTGCAAAGCAGTGGAATAAATTTAAGCTGCAAATGCATAACTGCCTACAATAAGCTGATGTGGTGTGGATGATTTTAAAGCTATTTTCTAACAGTTCTGGATCAGACAGAAAGAGCAATTGTGCCATGGCTGGGCCAGTTACCCTATCACAGCATGAAGGACATACTGGTTTGACCATGGCTTCAGTCTCACAAGCAGCTAGGTCAATGCAACACACCCTACCGTTCCTGAAAAGGAAGAGGCCTTGCTGCCTTCTCCTTTCTCATCCCCTTTTCCCTGGCCCACACAGTTCCTCTGGTGCTTGTCAGGCTGTTTCATGGATGGGTTCAATTTACTAAGCCCGCACAAAGCTCTCCGCTTCTCTTTCAGGATTAATCTTTTGCCAAATTGGCAAGGTGAATTGCCTCACGGTGGAAGCATCCGGCCACCAAAGCTAGGGCAAGGTGAGCAGCAGGACTTCTGGGAGCCGGTGCTGGAGAGGAGCCACACGCCTCCAGATTGGTGTTAGATCCACTTGTGCTGTAACCTCATCCAGCAAAACACAGGCTGTTGTAACTGTGCACAGTTCCCTGAGCAGTACCAGGAGTACGAGACACTGAAAGCTTTCCCATCTGAACTGACATTTCTGAAGCTATACTTTGCTGTTAATAAGGATGTGCAGTTGCTGGAAAATGCTCTCTGAGCATTCTTGATTTACTGTGCAGCTAAGGTTTTTATCTTCTGTTTTTTAAGTTGAAGCAGACTTTGCTGTTAAGAAATACAGGCTAGCGTAGGTCCTGAATATTGGAAGAATTACATCCACCTTACTCATGGTGGTTGTGTTGTGTGATTGGATTGAATTTAAAATATTCAAAAAACAGTCAAGTAATTTATGTTTCTGACAGAAAAGTAGGAGACGTTCCTAAAATTCTCAGAAGGTATTGGTTTTGTTCTGGTATTTATAGCTGGTGGTCTTATTGTTTTCCTAAATGTAGATGCAAATATTAAGTAGAGGTAAAACACAGAACTTCTTGGTACTAACTGTGGAAAAATGGAGGTATTATGGGTGTTCACGAAGTTGTTTAAAATATGAATATAATCTTGCTATTTAAACTAAAATTTAATTAAAGTTAATACAAAATTGTTTCAAATGAGAGAAAATAAGATCTTTTTTGTGACATGAAAACTGGTGAGATTAGCATTCTATTTCTACTGTCTCCTTTGGCCTTAGGCTTTTCCAACTACCGTCTGAGTGATTTAGATGTTACCATTTGAGTGCCTGAGAGCATTAGATTGTGTAATGCTGACCCCCCCCTTTCTCCTAATTTCCAAGCATCTTAATATATCACTTTACCATGTAGAGGGACATAAACATTGTCTGCCTGGATATGTTCGAACATGTTGCCATTTTGTTTGCACATAATGATGTCCTTGTCTTCCAATAATGTTTCCAGGTAATTCGTCTGGGGGCCACCCCTGTCAGCCTGGGCTTGCTCTCTGTCCAGGTTTATGCTGCTTCTTCAGAGAAGAGTTCCAAAAAGGAGTTGCTGAAAATTGAGGAGGTAAGTGTGATTAGAGCTTCAGCGCTTTTCTGTCTAAAGAATTCTGAAAAATATTTTGTTTTGATGTATGAAAGCATTTAGGTACATCTTGTCACCTTTTGTATTCATGCCTTTAAATTTGCTTCTCAATTTTCCACAACAGAGACATCTGTATAGTTTTGCTTTTACCTGGGCATCACATTTGATGTTCTTCACTTGATAGTGCCAGGCTTGCTTGCGTGTAGGATCTTTTTCCTACATTAAACCTTCTATTATTCATTCAGAAATTACATTTTCATGTTTGTAGATTTACTTCAACTCCACAGGAGTATTTTCTTTGCTTTTTATCCAGATAATACCACTTACTTTTTGCTGTAAGTACTGTAAGTAAATTCTAATAAAAATTCATTTATGTTCTCCACTAAAACGGCAAATCAGAATGTTTTATTTCTAAAAATACTCTCTTTTTTATGATCAAAATTCTTGTCTGGCAATACTTTGAATCCACTATCGTAGGCTACAGAATTTTATCAGTTTTCCTTTCTTCACAGTATTGGGACCTAAGCAACAACAAATACAGTAAATAGCGGTCATAAATAACTGTTAGGTTTTCATTTCTTTAAGATGTTACAAATGTCTTGGTTATAAGTAGAGCTTTAAAATACCCTGTCAAACTGTAGACTCACCAGCATTGTTGTACAGGCTTTTAAAAGTCTCCGACATTAAAAAAAAAAATTAAAATAAGTAGTTCATAACTAAATCCAACTTTATATCCATGAGAGCGTGCAGTTGTTTAAAAACTTTGCGTACTTCAATCCAAGCTAAAGTGTTGTAACATAAGCACTGGAACTAAATTAGCCTCGTGTTTGTGCATACTTAGGTGTTTTGGCTGTATCTGCACGGGCAGTTCCCGTGTACAGAGTGAGAAGAGCCGTAGTTGCTGTGGTCTCCTGGCCCGGGAACCTCAGCCTGGGCTGTCGCGTGCCCAGCCTCTGCTGGCCTGAGTCAGGAGTGAGGCAGCAGCATGGAGTTCATGTGAGCTGAGTAATGGGCTTGCCATCAACTCCAGCACAGCAGAATGTGCAAGCCATGGAGTTTTGGCTGCCTTTCTTGCCATTCACAGAGTGTTAGTTTGGATCTCTACTGTGTCAGCTGTCTAGTTTCATAAAATAGATGGGAATTTCCTTATCTCCGAGGCTTCTGTTCTTGTGCCAGACATTGCTGTTAGGTTGTCCAACAGGATCAAAGTTCAGTTTGTGTCTGTGATTGCCAGGGATGACCAGGTTTCCTAGGGAAATGAGGTTGAAAATCCTTGTCTTTCAAAGTATTATGGGAAATCCGGCTGCACAAGGTACCAAATTATTGGAGAAATTCTATGTAATTTTATATTATGTTATGGTTAGCAGCTTTTTTGATTATGACGGTTCTTTTCCAGCTGATTGTGAGAAGAGGGCTAGCTACATTTTAATGCAGCAATACTTGTAATCATCAGTTTATAATAAACTACTAAGTGGAGTATAAATATGTTATGAAATATAAGCTTTTTATGCTAAACATCTGTGTAGTATATAAGCTGCTAGAAATTTTAATAGGTTTTTGTTTTGATCTGAACTTTGCTGTTCCTCTTCAGCAGTACAGACTTTGGTCTTTTTTTTTAATGGAATACAATTTCAAATATGCTTAGGTAATTGTAGTAAATGTTGTGATTCTAAACCCTAAATAGGGTGGTTTAGTATTTATTATGTGAAGGTGCCCATTGCTCGTGCCAGTTCCTCTTTGCTCGGTGCCAGGGTGCCATTAGTGCTGTCAGTTGCTGATGTGGTTAATGACCAAAGGTTGGGATGTTGTACCATTTTCCTGCTCAATAACAAACAGGCACATTTGTATTGGATGTTACCTTTGTTAGAGGCTGCTTAAGCTCTTTAATGATGGCTTGTGCAAATATAGAAAATGATTGATTGTGATTTCTAGTACATTCAGTATGTTAACTGGGAACCAGAAGTGCTGATTAAGGTGAGAAACATTTTTCACAATTATGTTGTGTGTTCTTATTAAACTAGTTTAATATTAATTTATAACTTGTGACTTGGATCATATAGCAGCTATGAATGAATTGTATAGTAGTTAGAAGTCATCTTCATCATAATTATGTGCTGTATAATTAAACTTTGCTCATAATGGTTGTCTCAGAGCTGTGTGAATTTTTATCATGCATTGTTTATGTAGTGAGCACAGTGTTAGGTGTTCTCTGCTTAGACTGTTCATGCCCTGAAGACCTACTTACAGAATTACACCTTTGTTTTTAACATCTTGTTTGCTAATATTCACAGCTGTCACTGTACTCCTCCCCAGCTCGTGAGACTAAATATGTGGAGAATCCCAAAACCGAGTTGGAAGAGGGGGTTTCCCGTTTACGGCATGTCATGGAGCCATATACAGCCTGGTGTCAGGTATAATGGTTTGTATTGCAGCTGGTGGTGGTTTGGGGATAAAGCTCCAGCTGGGATTGTGGTTTGTTTTTTCAGAGTTGGAATTAACAGATAGCAGCAAAGTAAAAGTTAGCAGCTGTAAAAGCATTTCTCAAAAATGCTGCATCACTTAAAGTTTTCTGCATTGCTTAAAATTTTCCACAGTTCAGGTCATAATGTTTACCCCCTTGTCACACAAAACCAGTTGTGTCTTTATACTAATTTCCTGAACTAAACCCTGGATTTAGGGGTTCTCCTTCCAAAAGAATGAAAAGAAAATTAACTAAAGCATAGAATTGTTTTCTGAAGTGAACCTTAGGCTTAAATATACCTGGGGATGTCTGAATTTGGCACTCTTCTGTGGCTGAGGAAGATAGGAGAGTGGTATTTGCAGTTTTCATGCTCAAGGAGGCCTTAAATTATCAAGCAATGTGTTTTGGAGCAGCAAAACCAAGTTGCCCTCACTGCAACTGTGACAAAACACAACTTAGCAAAAAATAAATCAGTATTTGCTGAACTGGAATGTTGAGGGAAGGAATGAAGCTCTCTGGAAGAGAGAAAATCCCAGGCCACTAAGTAGTGGTAAACCTAATCCCCAGATCATGCCCCAAAACCTTCTCATATATATTTCATTAGGTAGTATGTTCAGAGTAAATAGTCATTAAATACAAAAATAGTCTGTGTAGCAGAGAGGAAAACCAAGATTTTTGTAGTCAGGGCCTAAATTGTTGGTATTAGATTGCAAAGCCCCAGGATGGCTTTCTTGCTCTTTCCTGCCCAGGAAATATTGAGGCTTACTTTTGAAGCAAGGGCATCCTCGCCCTGTGGTTGCCTCTTGGCAACTTAAGTCGAGTCTCTGCTTTGCCCTCTGGCTGTTGTGAATCCCCTTAAGCTGCAAGCTCTCCACTGTTTGCCCAGCTCTCCATTGAAAGCCAGGCTGTTCAGATCAGGGTGTCCTTTCTGCCTGCAAGTTCTGTTGGGTGGTATCTTTAATAGGACTGAAACATTTTTTTTGGAGTTACTCAGTCCAATGTTTCTCAAGTGCCACCAGCAGGAGCACTGGCTGCAGTTTGGAAAAGGAAGGGGGGGTTTCTACAGGACAGTCAGAGCTCTGGCCTCCTGAACACATGAGTTTTGGTTGGTTGTCTGTGTAACCCTAACTGGGGAACAAAATTGGAGAGGAGGTTAGTTCCCACTAGGACTGACTGAAGATAAGCCTTTAACCTTGCTTTATGTCTTGCTGACCTGTTGGCATCCTATTTGTTTTATTTTTTTTGTCTGTCTGGTGATCACTGACATAAGATGTGCTCTTCTGCTCACACACAACAAGCCATTTCCTGGCAGTGGTTTACTGACTCATTTTATGAAGCGGGCATGTAAACTTTATGGGTTTGGGGCAATTTTGCTTGCTTAACTGTAGTCAGATGTAGCTTTGGTTTTACACCCCCCACCCATCCCTGCTTTGTTGAAGAAAATAATATTTAGGTGTGTCTCAGTTGTCTTTAAAATCAAAAATAACCCAGGACAATGAGAATAAAATTGGTTATGTTTGTATATCCATTTTACTTTTTCAAAATTAATTAACTGTAGTGGAAACGCAGCTCAAAACTCAGATGTAGAAATGAGCCAGTTACGTTTCAGCTTTGACAGAAGATCAGACTTAATCTCTGGTGTCTTTAGAGCAAATTCGTTTTAAATTGGCTTTTAATAAGACCAACATCCATTTAGAGTTATGCCGTGTGTCACACGTTAACACTTTTTTATTTTCATGACAGATGGGGTTTTTTTATGTGACTCTTGCCAGTGAGGAGGTGAAAGTTCTAAAGATATTATCCCCATCCAGATGCAGCTCAGGTGGAATTGCAAGACTATTCTCTGCTTTAGCTTTGGGCATATATGTTTATGAATTTGTTTCCTAATTTATAGACAGCCTTACATTGTCTCTCTGAAGGATTATTAGCATAAATAACAATTAGCATAGTTCTTTTTATTGAGATTTTCTCTTCTATTTGGATAAAAGGCAATGTGAATTCTTCCTGAATATCCTCAGTCTAAAAAAACCCCAGAACTAGTCTGTGGGGTTGATGCAGTATCTGTGATTTACTTTGGACATCTATGAGCATTGTCCAAGTCACTTCAAAATGCGGTCTTGTTAGCCTAAGACAGTCTCCTGGAAACTGGAATTTATCACTTTGCAGAATGAGTCACATACCTCTGTGAAGTGTGAGGAAGGAGTTTATTGCAGTGTTGTACTTATTTTCTTTGCATCACCTCAAGTATTTTTGCAATACCTACATACACTGAGAAACCTGAGATAATTCTGAGTTTCAGCTGCCTGATCTCAATAAAATACTGAGATTGACATCTGTGTTTTGAAGTATTATATTTCATCTTGTCCAAAGATTCCTTTGAGAAAAATCTGTAAGTTATGCTAAATGTAACATTGAGCAAGCATAGCCCTGTAAGTGAAGGACAGAAGTGGGAATAAAAGTAAGTTATTTTAGGGACCCATCACTTTTTTCTTTCCTGTTTTTTTTTTCCTCCTTTCTTTGTCAGTTCAGTTACAGTCTATAGTTAATATTTTACTTACTTGGTGCCTATTTACCCTTGTTCTCTTTTTTTTTTAGGACCTTTATGCCAAAGCTATGCCCAAATTAGAAAAAGCTGTTGAGCATGGTAGAGGTAAATCAGCTTAGTTTTCTTAACTAGCAATTTAAAACGCAGGACTGTGCTGTATCTTCAGTTTAAAGGGAATTCCATTAAGCATCATTGTATGTATAATTCCTAATGCATTTAAGACTACTTTATTTCCACTGTGTATCTGTTTGAATTTCCTTTGTGGGCCACTTATGACACTACATTTCTAAACAATTAAAATCTGAGACCAGCATTTGTGTTTATCAATGTCACTAAAAATTAGTTATGCAGGAAAAGAAGGGGAAAAACCCTCACAATTTATTCACAGCCATCAGTATTTGCTTGACTCAGCCTCCAGCAGTATTTGCTTAACCCAGCTTAGTAGCTGAAATCTCTTGTAAAGTTTATTACTTTTTGCTAACATTAGGTCTTTTGTTTGTAATGTTTAGCCTTTTCATTTTGGTTTGCTTCCATGGATCTCCTAAGAATTTAGAATTAATCCAAAATAATTTTAATTTGCTTTTATTTTTGTGAGCATCCTTTCATACTTATGCTTACCAGGACTGAGCATGGATGTTATGTAGAGCTCATTTCAGATACTGCACCTCTTTTCTTTAAACTTAGCAGTTTCAGTCCTTTAAACTCATTTGCATGGAAGATTTTCTGTAGTTTTCCATTCCCCTACCAAACTCCCATCTTAGAGTGCACTTTGTTTTTGCTGTGTCTTTCCATTGTTCTGTGATTTGGTTTTTATACAATATTTTACTGAAACTAATTCTTGTTAACGTGTAACTGTAAAATTCCATTTTGCAAAGGTTTTTATCACTTAATTTTAAAAAGATATGATTGAGATGCAAAAGATGAAAACAAAACAGATGGCCCAGGAGCAAAGGCAAAGCTCCTATGAAAATTGGTGAATACAATACAATGTTCAGTTTCATTCATGTGTCACTAGAGAAGATCTCAAAGGCTTTGAATTTTTTGCCAGCATATCTAAAATGGGCATGATAGTTACATGTGTTTTGATAACTCTTTGTGTTTTGTAACAATTGCCAGTGTGTATTGATGATTCCTTATCACAAAAACACTTTCACATTACATTAAAGCACTTTGTTCTGGCTTCTTTTCAGATGGCTATGAATTTCTCCAAAAACCCCCTGCTGGATTTTATCCAAGACTTGGTGTGATAAGTTTTGCTGGAATTATTGGGTTGTTTCTTGCTAGAGGTGAGTGAGAACCATTTGAACTGGTTATGTTACGATTTTGTGTAAGTAATTTGTTTGTGGGTTTTAGGGTACTTATTTTTAATTGTGACAATGAGATCTGACTAAACTGTACAAGCATGTTTCTACAGTGTTGCTCCAATTATAAAGAAACTTAATGAAAAAGGTGTTTAATAACCAACAATTATTGTTTTATCATTGCTGTATTTGTTACTAGAATCTAGTCTTCTGTATTTCCCTGTTTTAGCTTAGTATGACAAAAATGGGAAAGGACTGGTTTGGTATTTTTTAGCCTAAAAATATTTTTAATTTTTGAAGGTCTTGATCACATATGGTGCTGTAATAAACAACAGGGGAATGAATTATGGTAAAATACAGATGTTCCTGAATTATGACATGTGTCCAATTAGGTGTATATTTGAGTTCCTTCAAAGTATTGTGTGTCCAGGCACAGAACTGCTGCAGATGGTGATTCAGCAAATAGACTTGTGAACTCTGGATGTACTATAAATATCTCCACATTTTGCACTACAAAAAAGTGATAGTTAATTTCATCACCCTTGTTGAAGAAATGTTCATGCTTTCATAAAAAGATGCATTAGTTTAAGAAATGTTAAGTGTGAAAAAGTATTTTGTGCTTACATTGAGATATTCTTAACACAGTGAAATGTAGGTAACAGAACTTTAAAGCTGTAGAATTTAAAAACCAGTGAGGACATGGTTTGGACAAAAATAAACCTTTGTGGGGCCTGAATGTGTTGAACAAACTGGAAGTGTGTGCTTGGCCGTGTAGAAATTTGAAGTGCACTTCAAAATATTTAATTTTCCAGTGAAGCTGGTGAAAGCAGTACTTTATTTTTTTCCTAGTGTATTTTTTTAAAATGACATCAAGGTAACTTCCCCGTTTGAAGTTCTTTTTCTTCAAATTCCTGCTTCTCAAGTTGTGTGATCGCGAATGAGATCAGCTTCCGTCATTTATGACTGTAGCAAAATGAGGGGAGAGGGGAAAGTGCAGTTATGGGACTGGAATTGAAAGATTAGAGGATCCTAAGTTTAATGAAAATAAAAATACCTCATACTAAAAATGTTAAATTTGTCTGTCTTTTAGGATGGGAGCCATAATTTTAAAACTTTTTTTTCTGGTAATAGTTTCTGATATGACTGTAACCAGTCAGAAAGTATTCAAAGCATAGAAGGAAGTGCCCCTTAATTTTGATGCTACCGAAAGTTCTCTTTTTTTTATCCCTCCCTCCCTTGGTCTTTGTGGAAAAATTGCCCTCTTGGAAGGTACAGATAAAATCCTTCAGGTCTAATCATGATACTTGAATATACACAGCTGCTCACTAAGTAGAGAATATGGTATTTAAAGTTTAATCATGTGAATATTGTGCAGTCACCCAGCTTGGTTTAAAATGCCATTTGCGATAATTAGTTTTAACCTTGTGTTGCAGATGGAGTGATGCACTTCACTTGTAAGAGGGCAGCAGCAATGTGTTTATTGATATAAAGCAATGATTTTAAAAGATTTAATGGCAAGGTACACCTGATCAGTTACTGCACAGAGGACAGGGTGTCAGACAGACCTGTCTGGGGAGGATCCTCCCCTTGAGTCACAGGATTCAGAGACAACCTTCTTCCTTTCTAGACTCCTACTCAGAGGAGCTCAGGTGCAGCTGTGTCCAGTCCTAGTCCCAGACTCGGTCAGCAGTTTATGCCCAAAGGATTCTATGTGCACAGTCAATCTAAGATATGATCTTAGTGAAGCTTGCAAAGTTTAGCGAACTATTAGGGGGGCCCCTACTGATCAGAGTGGTTATGTTTCTTAAGAAACTGGTAGGATGGAAGAGAAAATACACTAAACTGTACTTAAGAAAACCGTATAAAAATAAAATGTTAGGGCCATTCAGCTGTCTTGGTTAACAATGGTTTGTGTTTGTTGATTTTTTGTTACGAAACAGGGTCAAAAATAAAGAAGTTAGTGTATCCTGCAGCTCTCATGGGTATCGGTACCTCCATGTATTACCCTCAGCAAGCAGTTGCTATTGCGAAGGTCAGTGATGATACCTTTCTTTGGAGAAATGTCTTTTACTTTGATTGTTGCCTCCTAGCTTCAGATTAACTGGTCATCCATGTTTAAAAGCCATGTCAGTGACAATTAACAACATTACAGTTATTTTGTCAAAGCAGATGCAGTCTGGGCTGTAAGACAATCAGACATGTTGCTTTCAGTGACCTTTTTTTTCTAACATCTGCAGTAGTGTCTTCAGTTAGAGGAACATAATTTCCTTTCAGAATCTCTAACCTCATGTAACACTAAATTAACATAAATATGCTAAGTGAGTACAGTTTGTGTTTACTTACAATACTAAGGAAGCCTGAAATATCTTGTGAGCAAATGAAAACAGTGTTTGAAAGAAAAAAAAGAGTTTCTATAGAGAAGTCATCATAACATTTTGAGATAAATGTTATTGACATTTTCTGCCTTTTTTTTGGTTAGGGTTTTAAGAAAGATAGCCTGCACATTCTGGAATGGAATAAGAATTCTGCTGCAAACTTCTTGGATGTCTTCCTTGTTCATGGATTTGTTGTTCCAGGCACATAAGAAACTTGCTAACTTGCTTAAGTGAGTTTCCTGTGAGAGCGAGAACTGAAGAGACCACAGAATTGCTTACAGCCCCTACTGGTGTTAGATCATGTGCCTTGCTTTCCACACTTGGTGGTACTGGCAGATTCCTCAGTTCTCCACCACATTGTGTTTCAAATCCAGCTTTTAACCACTCACAGTGCACATAATTGCATCTTTCAGAAATTCTTTGTATTTCAGCCATTGTTAAATTTGCTATGAAATTATTGAGTACTTGCTAATAACTCTGAAATGTCAGAATGGTAATGTGATATTCTCAAGAACATAAGATGTTCTTTGAAAACTGAAAGGTCATTGACTTAGGGAGAGTCAAAACTGCTGAGTTTGAATTCTGCCAGCAAGGTGGTACTCTGATCTTTGATGGAATCTTTTTTTAGTGCTTCAGGATTCAGATGCTCTAAATACAGATAATTCTGTTGGCTTATTCTCAGAGAGTGAAAATTATGCAAGTGGCAGGAAAAAAACCCATCAAAATTTAAGAAGCGTAGACACTTCTGTTGGAAACTATGTATTAAAATTCTGCTTGCCTTCTGAACAGTGGAGTGGGAAGTGATTGAACACTATTCAAACTGATGTTACTGTTTTTAAAGAAGCTCAGTTCAGGCTTAACTATGGATTTGGTGCTAACAGCTTCACAATACTTAGTTTATTTTATGAGAACTTTGAAGTGCATGATTGTTCTTTGATTAATTCACAGTTCTTAGTTTGACTGTAATGAAAAATCTGATAGGAGATTGGAATAGGTTTAGCTTTGTTGACTTGGTCTGGACAGTAGACGTATGAATTTCGAAACTTTGGTGGGGAGAGTAATATCCTAGATACTGTTTTGTTTCCTCTAATCTATCTTGTGCTTTTCTTTTCTTAAAAAAAGCAAAGTTTTAAGCATATCATATCTTGCCATCCATAATTTTTAGGTTTTAATCTGAAATTGGAAACACTTTCCTCTATTAATTATTTTAAAATGTTTCATAAGCCTTTCAAAAAATGTCTGTAAACCTAGAAAGGAATGTCTGCAGTACAAAGCTCACTTGCCAAGTTAATAAAACAATATAGAAAATATTCTGGAACATAAATTTTAATTAGTTATTTTATTTTTTATATCATGTTCTTTTATTTTTCTTCCACACTTAAGTACTTCTTTACTGCTTTTTCTTTTACAGTTGTATAATTCCCTTCATTGGGTCTCGTATTGTGGGTTGTTTTTTGTTTTTTTTATTTGTGGGAGTTTTGTTTCCTTCCCACTTTTATTTAAGACTTTCCAAATGACAGTTGGAAATAAACATGGCAAAATGTATTTGTAGTTGAGGTCCAACACTTAATTAATCTGAAAATAAAAATTTTTCTTTAATTGGGCTGTATGAATTCCTAAGTGGAGTTGTAGCAACAGAGTTCATCATTGGTAACAGGTAAGTTTTCAGACACTAATCATCTAACTTAAGATGGAAGAAATGCGTAGACTATTCTTTTTTTCCCTGCTTTAGTAATCATGCTAATAAATCACACATTTGTAAGGGATTTATTTCCTCACTGCCAGTATTACTTTACTTCTAATAACTTTGAACAAAAGGTCAGACTGTATATGTGGTAAGGGAACTGAATTTAATGCTGAAGTTTATTTTATTCTGGTGGAACCCTACTTAGTGTTTTGAAATGGTATTGCTTTCCAGCTCATCATAATATAGTCAAAATACTTTGTATTTACTGTGGCTTATTTTCCATACTTTCCATTATGTAGTTATTTAAATCACTCTATCATGAGAATTAAATTTTATCCTGTTATTAGAACCTTTCAAATTTACTAAAGTACTGTGTGTTATGCTTTTCTTGTAAGAAGGAAAAGCTTCCCAAAAGCAAGTTTTGTTTCTTTGACAGCAAACCACATTATTTCTATGTCTTTTGAACCTATACCTTGTCCCTTGCTCGGGTCAGTCTATAAGGCATAAACAGGTGTACTGGCACAGCTGAGAGCAGGACATGATTCCAGGAACTGTGAGTTGAAAAGCAGGAGTTGTGGTCACTTGATCCATGTTTGCTGCCGAATACTCATGAAATACCACTTTGATTGCTTTGTTGACTGTGTAAATGTAGAAAAACCAGTGGATTCTCGGTTTAGTTTCCCAGCATGAAATGTAGATAAAGAATTGCTAACTAAAATTCTGTATGTGTGTAATTTTGTGTAACATCCAGTATAGTCAGTGATGCATGCTTATGGTGCTATGTGGGATTAAAATATGGAAACTCTTCTACATGCACATAGGGCCTTGGAGACCACTGGTGCTACCCCAATAGTGCCCAGTATGGGTGTTAGTGGCCCATGGTCACCCCAAACTTTCAGAATCCCTGTTGAGAACCACCCGATCTGACTTTTGAACTTGTTTGTTCAAACTTTAGCATACAGAGCTGCTTACAGTGCTGCATTTAACAGTAATGGTATTCTAGCACGTTGGCCTTGTAGCTTGCACTTCCAGTCTGCCTGGAACTGTATTTTTCAACTGTGAAAGTGTCTGTGGGTCCTGGCTCTTGGGAGGTTTGTGCACTGGTGAAACACTGGTTGGTTTTGGCAGACTAAACTGTCTGGGTTGCTGTACCTTGTGATGTAGCTACTTAATCCAGCGACAAGAATGACCAGTTTCTCATTTAATGCAATTCATAAATCACTTGGTCATATGACTCCTATAATAAGGATATTTTTAACTTTGTGCTGCTAGACCTTTGGTGTGGTTTAAAATATTTTAATGGAGTATTTTTAAGCAGAAAGAAAAAAATAGCTTATGGAGAGTTGTTTTTCTCATTTTACAGTGATAGCTGTCTCTTCAGTAACATTGCAGACAAAACCAGCACTTTGTTTATTGTGATTATTTTTCAGTCCTGGTAGATTTGTACTGTTTGCACAAGGGATCACCATCTTTTCAGATGAGCCAACTAGTTTGTTGAAGTGCTTGAGGATGAACACTCCTGATACTGAAAAACGAAATAGCTGTCTATACCTGTAAAATTTAAATAGGGCAATTTTTGAGATTTAACTGGTTCACTTAATGTGCTTTTTTCTGATGACCCTTATCACTTTCACCTATAGAGAAAACTCAGTGCATCAAATGGACTTGTTTAAACCCAAGTAATGGTCAGATATGGTGACAAAAAGGCTACTTTGTATTTAAGACAGCCTACATTTTGGATTTAGTTGTGACCTGGAAGTGTAGTTGCTGATTTGGGTTTGTTTTCTTTTAATTCTGTTAATTCAATAGCCTCTTTTGTAAGGTAGCAAGCACATGGCATCTGCCTAGAAGCACATCCTTGTACCATTGTGTAATAACTGCTATAACCAGTCTTGCTGATTACAAATCAGACGAACAAGGGGAAGTGGCTCTTCACACCATGTGTACCCAGCAGTAGAACCACTTGGCACAGGGATGCTAAAAATTTGCACTTCCCCTTGAACCCCGTGCAAAAAGTTCATAGAAGGGAAATTCCTTGGGCCTTTTTGCACGCATAAAAATCACCTCTGGCTCAGGAAATCTCTGAACAGTGAATTGATGGAGACTGGAAGAAACTTTAAAATGTAATTCAGAAACTTTTTCAGAAACGTCAGAAAACTGTTTCAGAAACATCTACGCTTGCCCTGTTCTCAGAGTTCGGGTTTTCCAGGTTTGCCTGCTGCAGAAGATAGGAAAATACCTTCTTAGTTCTTGATTTCATAAGGTTTTTTAGTTTAATAGCTGTTTAGTTGGACAAATTGTCCATTTTGCTGTTCTTCATATAGAAATTGGTAGTGATATGAAAGTGAGTATAGACCTGAGCCTTGCTATAAAAACCCAACACTTTAGTTTTAAAGGGTGCTATGAATATTACAGTTCCATGTCGCATATGGGATAAGGGATACTGTTTTATTAGACTTAGGGCCTTTTCCTGTCATAAAATAGATGTTGGTGTAATATAGCAAATACAGTCTTTCCTAGCTATGTTCTGTTTTGGGAGTTGACAGCTGGTTATTCATTACAGCCATCTATCAGCAAGTTCTAAAAAACAAATAAGAAGAAAATCTAAAACTGCAAAATAGCCACAAACTTAAGCAGGGTTTTTTTAGTCTTTGAAGTGGATGTGGTCAAATTAAGAAATACTTTGCATATGTTAATTATGTTGAACGTCAAATACTAAGAAAACCAGGATTGTTTCCATGCGGCATCATTCCACTCCTGTTTGTACAGATGTATTTTCAGGTAGTCTTCAAATAGTTTTTTAGCACATTATTTTTTCTTATTCCTCATGTGACCTTTTATCCCCAAGATGTTTATTAATGCTGTACATCCTGAGCTTGAACAGGAAGAGTTAAACGTCTTGTGTTTTGGGACTTTTTCCACTTAAATAAGAAGCAAGGCAATATTCCCCAGATTATTACGTTCATGCTTTCTAAAAATGTTTGTTTCAAAGGTTGCTGGCACACAGCTGTATGACTGGAGCCTTCAAGGATATATTGCTGTAGAATCTCTTTGGAAGGATAATCCTAAGAAGAAGAAATCAGGGGAAAAAGGTGATAAGGTAAGAAGTCTGAGGAACTTGATTTCTGAATTTACCACTGCCTCTTCAGTCAAAAAATTTATGAACAACAGTGGTTTTGTTCCACTGTGACTTTGTATTTCTGGAGAGAAATATTTTATTCTGTCTTTCTAAGCTGTAGAAAAATATTAGGCTTATTTCAAGTTAAACTTTCAGAAATGCTGTTTGGAAGTTTCCTTTAGTATAATCTGATACAGATAAGAAAACAGAGTTCTAGGAAATATATGTAAATGGCTTAGTGAAGCACAGTGTGAGAGAGACTGGACAACTGAGCAAGTTGATTAAATGTGTGCCAGGGAAAGCCTGTAACATTTTTAGGTATTTTTTTAGCTGCTGCTTAATGAAATAAAAGTTCAAGTGTGTAATGTAAAGCTTCTGTGGTTTTAAATTCACTTCTAAACTCACCGTGACTGGGAGAGAGGTGTTTTGGAGATGCAGTTGCACTTGAATAGACTGGAGGGATGGGACCGAGTTCCCTAGATAGGGCTGGGTGTAGGACTTGTTCCAAACAAGCTGGGTTGGAGAAATGCTCACATGTCCTGGCAGTTGCTGAGTCTTCTGAGAGTGGAGACTTTCATCAGTGGATACTCATCCTGTATTGGCCCAAGGCACTTCAGTAAATGAACTTGAATAAACAGAGGTCAGTTAATCCTTCTGTACCTTTCTAAAACCTAGGCTGTCAAAAAGAAACTCCAAAAAAAAGGCAATGTTAAAATGCTTCAGAAAGACAAACTGACAGCATTAGTAAAAAATAGCTGAACTTTTTTATTTTATTGTATTTTTACTTCATTTATATTTATTTTATCCCAGGCTTTCAAAAGGAAACGTGGTTGTTTTTGGAAGGCAAAAACTTTTGATGCTTTCATTTTATTATGAGGCTTATTCAAGCACTTGCTACCTCAGCAGAAAAACAAACAGCATGCAGAATTGCAGAGACCACTAACTAAACACACTTCTTTCTCTTCCTCCTTTCAGAATCTTTAAATCACACCCCTTGGTTGCCAAAGGGGTGCACGTTACTTGCACAAAGGAGCAAAATGCCCCTTGATTGGTGTCCTCCTAAAGTTTGTCTCATTGTTCAGATACTGTCAGTGTTGCCTGAAGTGGCTACCTGGAAACAGAGACTAGACAGGAGTAAGGGAATAAAGGTGATATTTATTTGAAAGGCCTTCAAAGGTACACCCTGGGGAGCCCAGAGGCCACTGCCAAAATGAACCCCAAGGTGGACGACAAGTCACGAGTTCTTCACACTTTTATAGGTTTGGTCCATTTACATATCAGCATAAATTCGCCAATTAAAACTTTAGCTACGGATATAAGTTCTCTAAGCTCACCGCCCCCCTTCCCAAGATGTTGGTTTACACATTTCTGGGCCCAGCACAGCCGAGGTGTCCTTGGAGAGCAAATCTAGAGACTGTTTTATGTCTGTCTTAGCATGAGAGAACAGCAGCTAGCAGGCTATAAAATACTTCAGATTTTTATACAAGTAATACAGGATTTGAAAAATATAAAAGCTAAAATCCAAGGCATCATCAGTGTGAACTGTTGCTGTATAACTTGATGTATTAGACAAGATGCAAAAACCCTGTGACTCAAATGGAGAAACAGTACTTGATCACTTGATGAAACTGCCTGCGTTTCCCATGTTCACAGATTTCTTACCACTGAGGCAAACAGCCTTACTGGTGATTTGTCCTCTGAAGTTCCTAAAGAGAGGGTACTGTCTGCCTGGGGTGCAGAGAAGCTGAACAGCAGCTGTAAAAAGTCACATGCTTTTGTCTAGAATGGGGACTGAGAAGTGTTTCTAATTAAAGAAGTTTGCTCTGAAGCTTCCTTTGGCCTGGGTTGGTGAAACCATATGAAATACATAGTTGAGAATTTGGGTGGGTAGGGGTGGGTTTGTTTCATATGGATATAATCATATGGATTATTAGTGCCACCAAATCAGTATCAACTTTTCAAGCAAAAGAATTTCTTTTTAAGTTCCATTTTTTATTGGAGGTTTTTACTGATACAGAAGTGTCATGGAAGAAAATGCTTTTAACGATCATATACTAAAATTGGCAAAGCATTCTAGGACAGATTTTGTGGCTTCTGTTTTAATTTGATAGCCTTGTGAAAGAATTTGTTGCTTTTGTATACGTATTTCTTACTGTCGTCCTAGGCAGCTATATTCCTGAGCTAGTGAAGACAGGTCTAAATGTTCCTCTTGAGTTGTTGTTGCAGCAGATGTAAGCCATTTCATGAAACTATGCCAGAGCAAAAGACGTTATTTTTGTTTTTGTGACATTTACTCCAGCCTTTTCCTGTTGCTACACAAAGGATTCTTGCAAATAGTCAAGCAATATATGGGTGGCTCTTCTTGGCTTCTGTTAATTTGTTATGTTGCTCATAATTTGTTTGATAGTCATAGGTGCCACAGCTGTGCATAACTTCATGTTTGTTCAGCAATATGTCATTAAAATAAATGTGGTATGTTAATTTTCTGAAGGTTTTATGAAACAAAAACCTGTGCCAAATTGAGGTCATATCAACTGAATTCTGAGTTCTGCCAAGAAAGATGAATTCTGGGACCTTCTGTGCCTATATTTCAAAACACTGTGGCTGCAGCCCCTCCATACAGCAAGTCAGTCAGATAAATGTTTTTAATATGCTGTTGAAGGATGCAGCGCTTCAGGATGTCAGGATAAAATCCCTCTGCTGAAACAGAAGCACATAGAAAAACAATTTTCTTCACTTAGTTCTCACTTTGTGTTGTCTCTATACCATTCAAAGACTTTTGCTTGTATTTTTAACAATTTTGGATTCTCTGTCTTCCAGCAACACTGAATTGGGTACCCCTTGTTTTTAGTGAAGTGGCCAAATTGTGTAAAACCGGAACAGCCCTACAGCTCTAAATACACCCTTCTTTCAGCCCTTGTTCCTTTCTTCTTGTGTTTGCTCTTTCACACTTTGGCCCAACTAGTAATAAGCTCTCGCAGAAAACTTAATTTCCCTCTCAGCTTCAGAGACTGAGAGAAACTTTTATGGCATATTACTTGGTTTTTGTTCCTGTCTGGTGTGCTGATGGACACCACCAGTGACTCACCAATACTAATATATCATACATACAATTTCTAAACCCGTATGTTTTTATTACACATGCAAAATATATAAACATTTAAAATCTATCTCTATGGCTGTCTCTGGGTATTTTATTAAGTCCTAGCTGGTTATAGAATGTCTCCAGGTGCAGAGGGCTCAGCTTTGGCTGATTTCCTGTACTTGCTCAGAACAAGTGTTGAGGAAATTGTGGACCAGAACCTTCCTCACCTGAAAGCTCTGTTGAAAATTGTGGTGTCACTGTTTTGACTGGAGAGCCTTACCATCAGCATCAGAGATTGTGACCATAACAAACCTTAAATTGTGTTTTAAGAGAGTTTTTAAGTCACTTATGTTTTGATCATCTTTTAAAACACAACATAAGCAGCTGAAAGAGCTTATTTCTACAGAAGATGCATGTCAGGCTTGGCTTTGGTAGCTTCTGGACAGGCAGGCAAAAGTTTGGTCATCTGAACTAAAAGATAAACATCTACTTTTGGCAGAAAATGCTGTTTCCTGTCACATGCCCTCCATTTATTGTTTTGTAGTAAGAACAGTAACCATATGAAACTTGTAAGAAATATTACTTCTTTTGGAATGAATCCTTAGTATGGGCAGTGGGGAATTTAGATGTTTTAGAGGTGGGACAGACAGAAGGAATCTACTCTGCAAAAAGTTTTTTCCCTCTAAGGGCAGCTTAGAGCAACATTTTTGAAAGTACTTCATATTTTTGTGAGAGTTAAGTTCAAGGTCATCTTAAAGAAGAAGAAGAAGAGGAGGAAGAAGAAGTTAGTGATTGACTGGGGGAGGATGAATAGTAAGGCAGTGATTCTCTTTATTCCAAGCAATACATTGCAAACAAAGGAGGACAGAAAGTAAATGATTAATCTGTGAGCCCAGGTGAGCCTTTGTTTTTCTTTTGCAGCTGCTGGTTTTTTTCTGGTGGCCAGAGTTTTCCTTTCAAGAGTTTCCATAAGCATAAAAGATACAAATGTATCTTAGGTACTTTGAAGTTATAATTTCTAAGATCAGTGTAAAAGGGTCTGACCATCTGCAAGACTTCTGAGATATCAACAGAAACTTCTGCACCTGGCTTGTCTGTAACATAAGGGCAAAAGGCACGACACATTTGGGGGCTTGACATTTAGCTAGTTTTCTTTGGGGTGGTAGGAAAGTTTTCAGAGTAATCATGGTGGATTTTTTGTAAAGTTTGTTGTTTAAAGTTTAGGTCTCAATGTATCTCTGTGAGATACTGTGTGAGCTAAGTTGGGGGGTTTTTTAAGCACTCATATACTGAAACTGTACAGTCCCCTTAGTTTTAGTGTTATTTTTAGTTTCAAATAATTACTTTTTTTTTTAATCCCAAGGAATCCCAATGTATTGAACATTTTATAATGAATGTATTATGGAGATTTCTTATCAGTTACCTTTCCCTTGAAAGAGAAACACAAGAATGCAAAATATTTCCTCTTCTGCTGTGGGATAGAGCTCTGATGTGTGAACTCCTCTGGCCACCCAGATTTGTTACGGAGTGGTTGTGTTGAGCCAGAAGGTAGAAAGACTGTCTTGAATATGTGCCTGCTTCTGATTATGAGAGGGTACCCTGGCACAGAGGAAGTCTGTCTTCTGAGTCATTGATCTAAACATATTTTTTGCTTCTGACCTGGTTTTGAGCGTGCTAGAGGACTTTGGCACTTTCTTGTAAAATTATGTGCCTATGCCACAGAAGTCCTTTTCTGGCTAAGTCACATTACTCCTTCAGCAGTGTCACTTGGGCTCACTATTTACACTGTGGGCTTATACAGTGGATGGAGTTAAAAACTTCTTAATTGCGAATTCAGCAAATGACTTTGTGTGAGGAATGATAGTGGATTGGCTTGAATTAAGTAACTCAAGCTTATTAGTTCTACTGAAGGCAAGCTCTGGGATGAGATCTCCTGAGCTCACAGAAACAGAGGAATTTAGCAAGACCCTTGTTTTCTTGTGTATGTGTGTGTGTTGCTTTGGATTGCTTTCCTCTTTCAGAACATTAAAATAAAAAAGCTTACCTAGGCAATAATTGCGTTTTACGAGTTAAAACAAGAAACTGGAAAAACACAAATTCCTCTGTGAGGAGCTTATTTTTAGCTCATTTGTTCAGGATTGAGTAAACTCTGAGATGAGGCATCATTAGCCAGATTATTCATTGTAAATTTTAGTAAAATGTCATAACTTATAAATTCCTTTACAGGCAAATTAGAGTAGATAATTATTTTGAAATGGGTGTGGTTTGTGGATGTGATTTCCTCTACTATGAAATATTCAGGGTAGTAATCAAAACAAAATGGGTTTTTGAAAGAAAGAATTACCTTTTAAAGGTCTTTATAGGCATTTTTTGAATAAGACATTTAAGAAATATCTTCATAATCGAATCCTGATCTACTGAGTCCATATCTCCAGCACAGCATATGCAGCATCGCATAGACTTGGTGCCTTATTGTGTTTAATTGGTAATGTATAAATTTGGTTCATTCTTTGAAGTGTTTTCCAGTATCTTCTGGCTTCTTTTGTTATATTTTCCATCACATTTAGCATTATAGAATCATAGAATGGTTTGGGATAGAAGGGATCTTAAAGGTCATCTCATTCCAACCCGTTGCAGGAACAGCTTCTACTAGGCCAGGTTGCTCAGAGCTCCATCCAGCCTGGACTTGAGCACTTCCAGGGATGGGGTGTCAACAACTCCTCTGGGCAACCTGTGACAGAGCCTCACCACCCTCACAGCAAAGAATTTCTTCTCAATATCTAATGTAAACCTGCCCTCTTTCAGTTTAAAACCATTCCCCCTTGTCGTATCCCTACATGCCCCTGTGAAAAGTCCCTCTCCAACTCTCTTGTAGCCCCCTTTAGGTACTGGAAAGCTGCTAGAAGTTTTCCCAAAACCGTCTCTTTTCCAGGCTGAACAATCCCAACTCTCTCAGCCTGTCTTTGTAGAAGAGATGCTTGAGCCCTCCAGTCATCTTCCTGGGCTCCTCTGCACTTGCTCCAAAAAGTCCACATCCTTCTTATGTCACAGGCCCCAGAGCACAGCACTCCTGGTGGGTCCTCCAAGAGTGAAGCAGACCTGCTGTCCACACTGTTTGTGATACAGCCCAGGACGTGGTTGGTTTCTGGGCTGCAAGGGCACAGTGCTGGGTCAGGTTGAGCTTCTCATCCACCAGCAACCCCAAGTCCTTCTCCCCAGGGCTGTTCTCAATCCATTCTCTGCCCAGCCTGTGTTTGTGCTTGAGATTCTCCTGACCCAGGTGCAGGATCTTGCACTTGGCTTTGCTGAGCTTTGTGAGGTTCACATGGGCCCACCTCTCAAACCTGTCACGGTCCCTCTGGAGGACATCCCTCCCTCCAGCGTGTTGACCACCACACAGCTTGGTGTTGTTGGCAGACTTGCTGAGGGTGCCCTTGATCCCACTGTCCTTGCTGCTGACAAAGATGTTAGTGCTGGTCTCAGCACTGACTCCTGAGGAACACCACTCGTCACTGGTCTCCACTCAGATACCAAACTGTTGACTGTAACTCTGAGTGTGACCATCCAGCCAATTCCTTATCCACCAAGTGGTCCATCCATCAAATCAATGTCTCTCCAGTTTAGAGACAAGGATGTCCTGCAGAACAGTGTCAAGTGCTTTGCACAAGTCATGGATGACATCAGTCACTCTTCCCTTGTCCACCACTGCTGTAACCCTGTTGTAGAGGGCCACCACATTTGTCAGGCACACTTAGTGAATCCATGTTGGCTGTCACCAATCATCTCTTTATTTAAGTCATGTTGGTAAAAATAGCTTTCTAGACTAAAGAGGAAATGCCATTTAATTTCCATGTGTAGAATTTAAGAACAATTGAGGGTGGGTGCCACCTCTGATCATTTCACCCAACCCCCTGTTCAATGCAGAGACAGTTTCAAAATTAGATTTTGTGGTTCAGGCCTTACGTAGTCATGTGCTGAATATTTCTAGGGATTTAGAAAATTCTCTGCAAAACCTGCTCCAATGATCGGTGGTGTGATACAGTTTTTTGCCGTTTGATCTAAGAGAAATTTGCCATACTCCTCTGTCCTTTTCTCCTTGTCCTTTGGATGTGAACCTCTGAGAAGAACCTGGTTCTTCCAAATATGTAAATGCCCATTAAGGAACTGTGGATAGGAGTTTGGTTCCCCCTTTGTCTGGTCTTCACAAGTCTGAACAGACCCTCATCTCAGCCTGTCCTTGTACGTCATGTGCTTCAGTCCCCAAACCACGTGTGTGGCCCTTTAAGTATTTTTTTATTGATATCTATTTAAAGCTATAATCAAATGCCTGTTTGTTACAGCATCTTGGCAAATAGATAGACCAGTCCCTGTAACAAGCTTCTCTTCATTCTTTGATTTCTGTCATTTATGTTGGGGAAAGTGTGAGAACACTCTCTAAAAGGATATGTGCTAAAAGAGGCCTATTGTATAAATCCACACAGAATTCAGAGAATGCAAAATAGCAACTACTCTGTGGGTATTCATCCTCTGTTATTAATACAGGCAAAATGAGTCAATTAAAGCACTTCTGTTGAAACTACTTGTTCTTTCAAATCCTTTAATTGCTTGGCTAACGACAGGAAGACTGAAGTCTAGAAAGTGTTTGGTAGATCATATTTGAGTGTATTATACTGAATTAGTCTCATGAACCGCTTGATTTTGCAAGACTTTTTTTTTCAGCTTTTGAAGAGAGTTTCTGTTCTGGCAAAAACATTAATCCTGGATTGTCTCAACTGAACTTTTGTGCACAATTTTTCTTCCTCAAGGGTGATGCAGTGGGTGACAAGCCCCTGGAAGTCCATGCTGCTTCAAATAAAGAGCAAACTCAGAAGTAGAGTGCTACATCACCTGGCATCAAACAGGTAAAGGACAAAGACTGGTAATAATTTGTGGCTAAACAGGAGAGTAACTTGGAAAAGCTGAACATTTGCAAAGTTTGACTTGTAGTTTTCTTCATAATGATGAGGAAAGTGGGGACAGATATTTTTATTTGTCCTAAAATTTGTCAAGAATATGTGCACTCCTTAACACTATTTAAGTTAAGAAATCTAAACTCTTCATCTTCAGAGCATAACAAGTAAATATATGTCTGCTTGAAGAGTTCTGAGTTAATTGAAGAAAGCCTTGTGATTGTAGTGTTGGTTGGTTTTGGCCTTTTATTTTCTTCTTCCCATTTCTGCCTCCCATACCAAAAAGCTCTTTGCCTTCTTTGTCACACTTGTATGAGTATTAGGGTGGGAAAAGAAATCTCTTCCCTGCTGATAAGTTTTCTCTAAAGATTTGTCAGTGCCAGGGTACAGCATTGCCTTACACCCTGTAACAGTCCACAATGTGCCTGACCTTTCATGTTAATACAGCTCCCAAGTGAGTCCTGTTGGATCGAAAGATGGAGGAAATGGAGGCAGCATTTCCAGGTTCTCCTAGGCAGAAACTTGAGATACCAGTTCTGACTTGGCCCTGGGGCTGTGTTCTGAACTCAAGCAAGTCCTATGGTTACAGTTTCTAGAAGAGCAAAACAAAAACATACTCTTGACTTTTTTATGATGGTTTGGTTTCATAGGATAAAAATTGCTCTGTGTTTGAGGCTTATTACAAATAATTATAACGTAATTGGACATAATTTAGCGCAAATTGTCAGATGCCTGCTCTGTTATCAGTTGATATAGAATTTCTCTTCCAAACATGTTTTCTACTTGCTTCTCTTAGCCTTGTATTATTTTTGCATCATGTTAAAAACTTACTTTTCATCAGAAAGTGATCCTGGCATTGTAGGGACACCTCATCATTTTTGTATGCAGTGTTCCGTTCACCAGAACTTTTTTTTTCCTTACTGCCAACTGTGTAAATAGAGTCCGGACCTGGCAAACGGCACCCATTTTTTCCCCGTGCATCACCATCAGTCACATATGTTTGCAGATGTGGTGGAATGCACCCATCTGCTGAGCAGCAGCGTTCCACTGTTACATGGGCAGCTTTAAAAGAAAACCTAGATTTTAATGTTGGCTCCCTTAATGTGTTTTTAATTGCTGTAGCTGATTCTCACAACAGCAGTGGGAGGTTGTTGACTGGCTGATGTACTGACTGCCTTAGTTTTTTCTTTAGAGCTATGAATATAAAGTCTTTAGGAATACATGTTTTCCAAGTAGTTTGTAAGATAGTCATGTAAAATAAAAACTAAAAAAATAATAGGAGGATTACATTTTTTTTTTTTGCTTAAAGAATCCCAATAGAACGGAGAGGAAGAAAAGCCTCTCTAAAATTCACTGAAATATTGTTGTGCTTATTGTTGACTAGGACAGAGCTACTAAATGATAAAAAACCAAGAAAACTGAACTTTCGTTTGTGACACTGCACAAATATCAAGGTTCATTACAAACAGAAATCCATAAATAGGTTTTATTTTCTTTTAGAATTTCTTGCTATGAATATAATTTCTATTAGGCCTTTATTCACTTTTTGAAATGTCAGCCTTTTGCTTCAGGAGCATTTTCTTTGTTTGGGGAAGGTTTTAAGAGAGTGAAGATAAATTGCCCTGGAGCTTGAAGTACCTGGGTGCTCCTGGTTTTGAAACCTACGTGCTTCACCTCATGTTGTTTCTGGGGGAGACACATGAAGGGAACCGCTGGATTTTTGACCTAGGGCAACCAGATGGTGAAAGTTCAATTCAGTATCAAGTTCAGCTGTTGTGCGGGGGTGGCAGTTTGTTACTTATGCTTGAAATCAAATCCAGTCATTTAACTCCATACCCAAGTCCAGATGTTTTGTTGGATTTGGGTGATCCCAAAGGTTGGAACTTGTGATCTTTGAAAAGATGCATTTTTTTATTCTGGATGAGATCAGTCCTGAAAGTCTCACTGCATTTTCAGCTATTGGTAATATTCCTAGTTGAATGTGGTTACTAAAATAAAGACAATGTCATTTCCTCAATGATTTGCCACAGCATAGGTCTCTGAACTGTGAATGGTCAGCCAAGGACAAAATCATATGGAGTTGAAGTCAACAACATACTTCTCTATTCCAAAACCCAGCAGCATTGCACCTCCTTTATTATAGTTTGTTTGTCATCAGAAATTATATGCAAACTTCAGCTGAAACCACATCCCACTGTGGAAGAAGCAAGCTTTAATTTTATCCAGCTGTTGTGTTTAGGAGTTGCAAGGAAGTGACAGGGTTTTGTGTTTTTCCGTGAAGATAGCATATCACTCCGTTCCAGATCTATATTTATGTAATTCCATTTCTTTGAGTTAAACTGCCCTAGTTTTACACCAGCGTAAGTAAGATTAAGAAAACATGCATTTGATGGGAATTTAAAAGAATTCTTTTTGAGCAAGTTGGTTTATTAAACAAGATTCCACTTGGTGTTTGGTTGCTGTGGAGTCTTCTTTCTCTTTTGTATTTCCATTTAGTTCGGCTATGGGAATTGAGTTCTCTAGAACAAACATGATCATTAGTGCTCTAATGTCAGTAATATGAAGAGTTAAATCTCTACTGCAAGCAAATTGGTATCGAGGATGTTCCTCAAACAGATTTTGATAAACTTCCCACATCAAAGAAAAAAAGTTACAATTGCACTTTAAAAATGTAAAGGAAAGGCTTGTGATAAACGTAATTCTGCTTTCTCCCTCCTTCTCTCTCCCCCTTAACCTCTGTCCCCTTTCTTTGGTTATAGGTGAATAAAAATATAGATATGAGCAACAATTTCCCAAGAAAAAGATGAAAACCATCTGAATCCATTTTGAATGTGACTAATCTGCCTTCTGCCTCAGGACAGTCTGATGATCTGCTGCTCGGGCTTCTGGTATGACTTCTGTGAAAGGACACTACATGTTTTGGGTCAGTCTTGGGACTTCATCCTCTGTTCTGCAGGGGGACTCAAGTCTGCCCATGCTTGTCCCATTGCAGGATCAACATTGCAAGTAGCAAAATCCCTCAGTCTCTTTATTATTTATATATAAAATAAAATTCCAGTTACAGAAAATGGTCCATTTTTTCCCCTCCTCCTATCTTCTTTAAACTCTCGGATGTGATGTTTGCTCAGTCTGAAAGGTTCTCGAGTTGGTGTTGACAGCGTCTGTATTTTTTAGCAGGGAGGAAAGCTGAAAGTAGTAGGATGTTTTGGCTAACATGAGCTCATAGAATTGGGAATGGGAACAATTACAATGACTCTTGTGTTTTGTCTGAGTCCCCCCTCCTTTCTATACAAGATCTCTGCCTCATCAGTGCCAGCGGGAGGTGTGTAATGAAGCATCTGTGAGTTCCTGTCTGGTGGATGGATGGGAATGGAGCTGTTAATGCTTGTTCTTGTTTTTGCTTGAATGCGCAGCACAATGGGAACCAGAACGTTAACGTGGTGGGAACCAGCTATAGAATAATTTGGCTGTTTCCTCAGTCCGAGCCAGGGGAGGGGAGGAAGAAGTGATGTGGAGGGAAATACAAAAGGATTTCCAGCATTTTGAAATCTTTGCACAATAAAACCCTTTCATCATTTGTTGTCATTTCCATGAGTCTCTCTTTTGGGGCTTGATGAATTACAAGTTGCTGTAATCCAAGTAGCTCAGAGCATTTAAAGCTGTGTTGGTGAGCCTTAAATGCTCCTTAATTAATCAGTGAATATGAGGAATGGGGGAAGGATGAAATGAAATACATGTTTGTATGATACATTAACTTTCTAAAAAGAGCAGGGAAGAAAATACAAAGTAAATCAGATTCAAAATGCTTTTAAACATCTGTGTTACTACATGGTTAGGTATTCCAGCTGAGCATATTCCACAGACTTTTAGAGAAAAACAAACAAGACCTTGGCAATGTGAATGCCAGTCTGTGTGGGCATTGTAAAACAGGCCAACTCTTTTTTAGTACAGGCAATAAGGCATGTGGTTGCCTCAGGCAGAAAAACAGTTTCTCCCAACATGTTCAGTGCATGTTTTTATGATTGTTTTAGGCTGGTAAAGATGTATGTTGATATAGGGAGCAGAGTTCTTGCATGGGGTTTGAGAGGTGTGTGTGTGGTTTTGTTTTTACTTCAAACTTGCCAACATAGTTCAAGCATGCTTGGGAGGATCAAAGTAGTGTTTTTGTCAGTAGTGGAAAGGAAACTTGGGAAATAGAGCTGTAACTGCTCTCTTACACCACTCCTGTGGTACAAGCATAGATTTGTTTCTGCCCTTAAAGATAGTTCTTATGCTTTCTCATATCACATAGAGAATAATTACCACAGAATTTGGAATACAGCTTCAGATGCCTGTATTTTTTTCAGTTTCATATTATTTCAGTATTTGGCACATGCCACATTGGCATTTAAGGACGTGATTACTTGGTAATTCGGTCATTTGTTTAAATATACACATGTGCATGTTTTAAAAATCCTGGGTTAAATAAGTATCACTTAAATGCTTTTCACTTGATCACATCTTCATACTGCATATTTACACTGCTACTTAAAAATGTCCCAAGTGATTGACATCAAACTGGAATGCTTTTATCTAGCAGGAAATGACTGCCTTCAAGCACCTGCATACACACATGACAAGGAGATGGTTCCAAAATGTGAGCAAGACAGCCTTAGCTGGAATCCTTTCCTCATGTCTTCTGGTTTTTATAACTACAGGAAATAAAAAAAAAGTTTCATGCTGGTAAGAGCCCAAGAGTTTGTAAACTTTCAACTCTCTTGGCACAGACCTTCCTAATGAGGAGCAGGAGAGCAGCTGACCACTGTTGGTGTGTATACATATATATATGTATGTGTGCACGCATGGAACTAAATTGTGCATGCATGTGTTATCTTTTGCAAGACTTTGCCTGTGTGTATTACAAGGTAGGCAAAAAATGGTATAGTCCCCAGCCAGTCTTTATGTTTGGTCATCCTTCCACTTGAAGGCTTTTTGGCTTGGTAACTGGACTGTGTGCAGCTGAAACAGTGTCCTCATCTCAGCATCCTCGGCTACAGTGGCTGCAGGAGAGGTTGGGGCCAGGTTGCAGTGCTCTCTCTTAAAAACACTGTCTTTAATCTGCAGCATGTGAAAGTTGTAGAACTGGAGGTCATCGGGTTGGCCCTGTGTTGGGATCAGGATTCTTGTAGGCAGCATGTCACATGTCAAAAGTGACAGCAAGGTCTCTCTTTGCTAGAAGGAGCATCACCAGCCTGGAATAATCCAGTTAGCCCAGGTAAATGTGCACAATCTTGCAGCCTTCAAGAAACACACAGGATTTTGCCAGGAGTGTTCATTGCAAAACTCTGGTTTAGACTCAGTGCTCTGACTGCAGGAGGCCCCAGACAGAGACTTCACAGCAGTCATAAGTCAAATGTTTTGGAGCATTTGTCATTGCATCTGTCACCTTCAAGGAGAGCAGTAAAGAGCAGGATTGATGTGGAGGGAATTACATTTTGCCCCTTGAGAAAAAGGTGCCCTGGGAGCTGATGGGACTTGTTACTGCTCTGTTTATTGGCAGAAAAACCTCAGTGTGAGCACATTTGCTTCCGGACAAATATAAACTGCATGTGTTTCTTTTTCCCTTTTTTGTTTTGTTATGATTATTTCTGTACCTTCCTACAAATTCTGAGCTACTTCTAACGCCAGTTTCATCATAATAAACTGCTGTTGACAAAGAGCATTTTGGCTGCTCAGGCATGCTGGGAAGGCCTGCATGGCTTCCTGCTGGACCTTCCTGGATGCAGCCTCTCACAGCAGCGTTGGCTGTTGCACCTGGGTGGCTTGGCAGCTGCCCAGGTTAACCCCCTTCTAGAGGGGTTTTGACAGGTACAAAAGCTTCTTGTTTACAAGGAAAACATTTGATAATAATACCTAAACTACAAAGCAGAAGTTGTTTCAGCAGAAAAAAATGTGTTTCTAATTGTGCAACAACCCCCTGTCCTCTTAAGTCTGTACCATTAGCTGATTCTGGTATTTTTTGACTGTATAGGGTTCTTAAATTGACTGGAACTGGCAGCTTTCTTTGGGTCCCTCTGGAAAAAATGTTGGTATATTGATGCAACTGGAGTGTTTTCTCCTGTTTCAGGTCAGTGAAATTCCTCACTGGCCATCTCTGCTTAAAGTCTGAGCTGCACTTGAAGTTCATGGATTCCTCCAGAGTGCTGCTCTCACAGCCGTGTTTCCAGGCTTGTGTTACTGGTAGCCAACTGATGTTGAAAGCTGGTGAAATCAAGGGTGGGCTGAGGATGTCTCACAGCTTGTTACCAGTCTGCTCCCTCTAAAAGATTCCTCCCTCCCTTTGTTCCATTGGAAATGGACCTACAATGCCTGCACTAGACTAAGCTCTCTCGACTCCTCCTTACCCTTTTTCTTTTTTTGTGTGTGTGCATTTAAAGATCTAAATCTACCAACTAACACTCAAAGCCAGTCAGTCACATGTACTGTGTTCAGCTGTGGCAAGGAAACTGGATAGTGCTCCATCACCAGCCCCAGTTCCTGAGGCATGATCCTGTTACGGGTAAGCTTTGCTGGATCTTCCGGAGAGAAGGAGATCCCAGCTGAGTTGCTTATGTGTGCCTGAGCTGTGCTTGTGATCCCAGAGTCTTTGTGCCCACTGTGAAAGGAGCAGCGGGGACAATGGGACAGCTTGGTCAGGGAACTTCTCTTTTTGTTTACAGTGTGAAGATAAACCTTCACAAGACTCAAGAATTTAATTTGATAGAGACTAAAGCTAAAGGATGCACTTTAGTCTGTGTGTCTGAATCTTGCTTGGCAAAGCTAACGTGAAGTTTGTAAGACGGCCTATGAAGTAACAAGATGGGTCATTTGCTCCACGCTTTTTGGCTGAGGGGACAGATGCTGTGGCAGGAAGGCTGTTGGTGCAGTCCTTTACCCACTGGGGCTGTGTAGACAAGTGCTGGAGGGCTGCTGGAGAGCACCTCACCTTGTTCTAGGGGCTTGTGCAATGTGCATTTTAAGGGAGTAGCGAGTTCAGCCCTCTCATGCCTGGATAAAAGAATAACCTCACACGGAGAGCTTAATAATTCCTTTCTGCTTTGGCCGTTACAGTGTGAAGCCACAGGACCTACCCCGTCCCGTACCAAAATCTGTCAAAATCCGCTGTTCTGTGTCCCACTGCATCTTAATCTTCCATGTCTTTACCTGGAGTACCTTCGCCCAACTCCAGGGCGCAGCACCCGTGCCTTTGAAGAAGTTTAATCGGTTTCTTTGAACTGAAAGTGAGCCACATCCAGCGCTTGGCCGGGAGTGCTGAGGCGCCCTGGAGCCTGCTGTGCCCCCGCTCCGCGGGCAGAGGAGGAAGGAAGGATGCCCCGAGCAGGGATGTGCCGCGATGCTCCCTCCCTGCCCACTCACATCTTTACCCCAGGGATGGAGGAAAGCTCTCACTGCCCCAGCCAAGGGGGGAATGCTGAAACGCAAAGCCAGAAGTGTCTTCGTGGCTGTATGCACGTACCAGCTAGGGATCATAGGCAGGCAGCTGGAGACGGCCCTCACCACCACAGTTTTAGCCCCTTTAATTTTTGTTGCTGTTGTTAAAAACGGTGTACAGAAACATGGGGAGTTTGTGTATCAATCCTCAGTGAAAAGAAAAGGGATTCTTCCCTTCCCCCCACCCCCTGCCCCAGATTAAGTTCACCAACGTCCTCTTTGTAAACTTAGCAAGCTTCAGACTCACTTCCTTTTGTCAGGAGACCTGAAAGAGCCATTTCCTGATTCGTACAGGGCTCTTGTATGCGCACACTAAGTGCTCATTCATGCCGTGAATCATAAAGGTAACCTCAGTTCAAAGCACTGCGCTGATACTTCGGCGTGGGACAAAAAAAAAAAAAAAAAAAAAAGGGTTTTGAATTTTAGCGGGGGGGGGTGAAGACATATTGNAAAGAGTTTTGTAATTCAGCGCGGCGCGCTGAAGTCATCTTTGCATTTGCTGAGGAGCCGCGCCAGGGGGGTTTTGATCTTCTGTCTTAAAAGCATCATTTACAAACTGCCCGAACCAAAACCGGCTGGTGAAAGCACCAAAGCCAGCCCAAAGGATTATGTTTACTGTCGTGTGCCAGGCTTGACACATTTTTCATATCCTGCCAGAGATGAGGAATGGCTTCGGGAGCTGCCAGTGAGTCAGGCTCAGCCCCGGCGGTGCCACGCAGGGAACAAAGGCAGCAGCCCCGCCGGGGCGGCGCGGGGCTCAGCACAGCGCCTCACACCAAACTCAGTGAAGGTGCTGGAGAAAACTCAGCTCTACCAGGAGCAAAGGACTCACTCTCCTGTCTGTGGTTCAGTGGGAGGTCAGTGAGGCACGGTCTGCTGTGTTATCTCTCCTGTACTCGCCTCCGGGTTCATCTGACAATGAAAGGGATGAGCTGTTACTGGCTGAAGGAAGAAAGAAATGTGCACTACTCGCCTCTCTATCCCTGCCAAGAGGGAGAAAGAGCCAATTCATACATAATATTGGAGTCCTCTGACATTTAGCAGCTTTTGCACAGCATCCAACTGTACAAGGACATGTCCCTGGGGTCAAACAACCTTTGGCTGTACTTCTGCCTTGATGGAGTAAGATCAGTATGATCTATCCTCGTACAAGAGAGCAAAATACACAGATGCTAAAAGCAGCAACTCTGTTTTGACAAAGAAGAAAACAATAGAGGGGAAGGAGGCTTAGCTTGTGGAAAAAAGAGGTAACAAATGTGAGTGCATCCTCTTTTACTACCATAACCCTTCTTGAACTCTTAAAAAAGCCAGATATTCACTGGTCACTTTTTAGCATTATTGTTTTTACAGTATTGTCCTATTTGCAGATGAGGTTAGCCTGCTAAGGAGAGTTTCTTGTTTGAGGACTGTTAGAGGAGCAGTGGTATAAAATCACTCTCTGCCCTGGGCTAGCCAGCCCAGCATGACACACACCCAAAAGTAACAGAACTATGGGAGCAAAAAACCCAAATTATTTTAGGCTCCCAGTGGGTGAGGTAAAGTGCAACACATGTGCAGAACTCTACATACCTCAGGCCACAAGTCTCTGAACTAAGAATATGATGTGCTGTGCTCAAAGCCTGATTTTTGTCCTGGAAGGCTACTACCATGAATAAACTCATAGCCATCACATGTAAGTAAACTGCAATAAATAAAATCATAACTGCAAGGGAGGTCTGAGGCGGTAATTTTAATTAGTACTCCTATGGGACTTCCTGTATGTTTGTATTTTCCTTGTGGAGTGAAATGTGTAAGAGGAGCAGTTTTATTTGCACAAGAGTTCACCACTCTGTGCCTGCAGCTGAAAGACTGCTCTGCCTGCAGGAAGGCTGAGGAGCATCATGAGACCCACCTGGTTCACCTGCCAGATCCAGAGGGATGCTCCTGGAGAACAGGAGAATTCTGCAACGTCCTTTCTGACTGGAAAAGTGGGACTCTTTCTGGTCCATGCAGGCTCTCAGTGCTGGAGTTTCTATGCAGAAGATTCTGTAATGTTTTCATACTTGATTGTTGACTTAATTCTCTGCAATAACTTGTTTTCTCTCAGCTGTTTTTCTCACTTTGTTTGCGATCCCTTTCTCTGGTGGACTTCCCTGGCTTTGCCCAGAGTACCCCCCTGGCCTGGGGGTCCTGCTGAGGTCTTCTTTGCATTTTTTCTCTCACCTCAGTAATTTTCTTGAGGAATTCTGGCACCTCATCATCCCTGCTTTCAAGGTTTCTCATATACAGATGTTCAAGCTCCTCATACATGGTTATCACTAGCAGCTTTTATCACTTTGGGATTTCGGAACAGTTTTTCCTTAAGACCTGACCAATTACTATTTCAAGAGCTGGAAAATGATAGGCTGACTTTTTAAGAAATGTAATTTGTTTTAAACATGAAGGTTTTGAGCCAGGTTAATTTTTAGTGATGATGGCTGTGCTGACCCTGTGGCCTCATCTGACCCGGTACAGAAGACCACAGCTCTGCACCAACATGTCCAGAGAACTCCTGGTGCTCCTGGAGCCCTTATTCCTACACATATTGTGTGTGGGGCCATGGTGCTGGCACGGGTGCCTGCAGGTTGTCTCCCCACACAGGCACAGCAGCAGGCCCCTTGTGGGGAGGCTGCAAATCTGGGTGTCTGTCCCTAAAATCCTGGAAACAGCAGCTTTGCAGCCCTTCTGGTGCCCTGCACCCTGAAAGGGTGTTAGTTTTCCTTGCATAACAGGGACCTATTCAAGGTTATGAATGTTTATTTATGAAGAGGTTGGTGTGTTTGTTTTTCTAACATTCAGTTTCCTGCTCACATGAAGGCAGCTACAGGAGACAGCTGTCCTGACTGTAGTACCCTTGGCCAGGTGAGCTCCTCAAACATGACCTTCCCTCCACAGTGAATGCAGGATGGGCACAAAAAAAAAGATAACATCAAGAGTGAGCAAACATGTGCACTGTGGTTTGAGAAGGGCACAGTGAAAACCTGCAGTGGACTTTTTTATGCACGCTGTCCATTGTTGATTTTCTCCCCCCACTTGTAAGGACTGGTTTCTTACCAATCCCCTTCTCCTTTCTCCCCTTTCCTACTCCCAGGTCAGCAGTACAGTTGGAGGGGGCCACATACTTCTCCCCAGGTTAATGGTTAGGAGATATTTTTGTGGGTGACTTCCAGCTGTGTAAGAGGAAAACCTGTTTCTCCAGGATGCACAAAGCTGGAGGTGGGCAGGCATCAGTGATGCAGCCCTCCCAGCCCTGATTTCACTCAAGGTGCTACAGTAGCCCCAAAGTCTTGTTATTATATTTCACAATGAGTTTTCTTTTGACTCTTTGCTCTACGTATTTTCTTTAAACATTTTGATGTTCAAACATTTGGACTTCAGGAAAAGGAAATTAATTTGAGATTTTAAAAAAATTTCATAGAGAACAATTACTTGTAGCAAAGCAATCAAAAGGGCTCCTTGCTTCTGGGATGGAGATTTAGGCACTGATTTATTCATCTGATCTATTTCATTTGTCCTAAAAAAAAGGAAGGAAAGACAAGCAAAATTGTGTCTATAACAGAGAAGTTATCAGGGCCTTTCCAAGCATGCCTGTGCCATTACAGTGCCCTAATTCTCTTTATAGATTAACAAGCCTGGGCCATTGTTATCTAACTGAAAACATAAGTAGACACAACCAATATGTCATGTGATAATCCAAATACAGTGGTGGTTTTGGATTGATAAATGTTATTAAACACTTTGCTGGAAAAGTGCACCAAATGTGGGGCATTCTTGAAGGTTCCCTTTGATCAGGCACAGCAGAGGTGAGGGTTTCCTGCTGAGTACCAAGTTACCTGGGCACTATTTACCTTCAGATGAGTCAGTGGGATGAGGGGTTGTCACAGGGAAGGGAAGGACAGATAAAACCCAGTGTCGAAGAGCTTCTGACTAAAAAGAGACTGGCAGGTGTCAGGTGCCTGACCGGAATTTTCAGGGCTCAGTTGCAGGAAGCGGGTGCTGCCGGCAGTGCTGGTGTGAGCTCATGGGGTCAGGCTGCACTGAGCCCTCTTGTGAGGGGATGGCCCAAGGAAGGTGGTCCTGAGATGATGATGAGCCCCCACACCCACACATCAGGTGACACGGGCAGCCCAGAGCTCCACAGGACCTCCTGCCTTTTTCACAAAACAAAAGGCATGGGAAAAAGCCCAAATGGCACCCAGCCACTGCCCTCCAGGAAAAGAGAGGAGATGGGCTCACCGTAAGCAGCATGATTGCACTGGAGACGTGGCTCGGCCATTAGTCAGCCCCACCACAGGATTCTGCGGGATGTGGGCTCTCCTCCCATGCCAAAACCCCCTGGAACACCTCCCGGGAGGCAGCCAGCAGGTACCAGCTGGGGCTGCCAGTCCTTGCTGTGGGGAGCAGGTCCTCACCCTGCTGGGACACAGTCAGGGACACACTGGGGTTCTAGGTGGAGCATGTCTTTTTTGGCTGGACAAAGGACACAAAACATGGCACTTGGCTGCAATGGGCAGCAATTTTCAAAACAGGGGGTGTAGTACATACTTCTAATTGGTGGTTGTAACTGTCTCTTATTTAATTCTCTAGTCATACAGTTGTCTCAAGAACAAAACACTTAGAATAAATTATTTTATACAAAAATGCAGTGTTTAGTGTGTTCAACACACTTTCTGTAGACTTCCTTGTGATACAGAACAGAATAGAAGTATTTCAGTTGACAAGGACTTACAAAGAAGATCTAGTCCAACAGACTGACCACTTCAGGGTAACCAAAAGTCAAAGCAGATTGTTAAGGGCATTCTCCAAAAGCCTCTTAAACACAGGCTTGGGCCATTGACCACCTCTCTAGGAAGCCTGTTCCAGTGTTTGACCACCCTCCTGGTAAAGAGGTTCCTAATGTCCAGTCTAAACCTCTCCTGATGATGCAGCTTTGAACCATTCCCACACATCCCACCACTGGATCCCAGGGAGAAGAGATCATCACCTCCCTCTCCACTTCCCCTCCCCAGGAAGCTGTACAGAGCAATGAGATTGCCCCCAGCCTCCTTTTCTCCAAACATTGAACAGAACTGGCCCTAGAACTGAGCCCCGAGGAGCACCACTGGTGACCAGCCAGATGTAGCCCCATTCACTACAACCCTCTGAGCCCTGCCCTTCAGCCAGCTTTTCACCCAGCCCACTGTAACCCCACTCATCCCACAGTTGGACATGAGCATTAGAAGTTCACTGCTACACCTTTAATGGAAACTACAGAAAAAACTTACCATGATCAGGTGCAACTCATGTACTATTTATGCACATTATTGCTCAAGTACTGACTGTATTTGCTGTGAATTAAGTAAAACTCCACTATATCTCTGTGGGAAAAGTCTTTTAGCTATGGCTTTAATGGGGCGGAAGAAGAGGAACTCACATACGTACGCTCACTCACACGTGATGTGAGTCACATGTAACTCTGAGACTATGTGATTAAATAAACTACTCTGAAAAAAGGGGGATTTAGTTAATGGTGGCAGCTCTGCTGGATGTCCATGGAGGTTGTTCTCAGGTGTCACATGGAGGGCTGATTTGAAGTCAGCCCTGGACATCATCCTGACTGTACTTGCCTGGCCTGGGGTGGTGGCTGAGTTTGCAGTGTTTTGGTAAGAGAGACTCTATGGAAAAAATATTGATGTTTCATGCCAGCTGTGTTGCAGAAAGCTGTTTTCGGGAACGCTTGCTGCTTCACTGCAGGGCACTGTATTTCTTCACTTATAAAACTCAGTGTATGTTTCACCCGGTGTGCCAGGCCGCAGCCTGTGGGACAGGCAGCCGAGCGTGCTGCTATCCACAGCGCCAAAGCACATCCTTGGCCTGTCACGTTCCAGTGCAAAAGCCTCTTCAGAAAAGGCACTTCCCTGTCTGAAGGAGAAATATGAGCTTCCTTTCCCTGTGATGCAGAGTAGCTGCTGAGGGGGCCTGGCAGCTGAGCAGACCCACTGCCAGCCCTCCCCTGCCCTTGCCATGCTCAAAAGCCCGGGGAGGGATGAACCCACACTTGCTCCCCACATCTGCCTGTGTTTACCTCAGCGGGTTTCTCCTCCATCATGCTCCCACCATGGGCCACACCCAGCCCATGGCTGTGACTCTGGCTGTGGTGTCCCAGCAGGCACTAAATCCTGACTGCCACAGCTCAGAGAAGCTGCAGAGAAGCTGCCTCGGACAAACCCAGGCTCTTCTCAAACACTATTTGCCATGTCATGAGGTTGCTGGGGCTCAGCCTCCCTGGAAAAGGGTGCAGTATTGGCATTGGCTGGCACAGCGTGTCTCCGTGTGTGTGTTGGCAGGTGCTGAGCCTGCGGATGTCCCCCACGCTGCAGCCAGGCAGGTTTTGCTGGCTGCAGTAACACCAGAAACAACCCTACGAGGATTTGACACTTGGAGTTGTCTGTGGTCATTTCCCCAGGCATCTGTCTCTCCCATGGAGTACTCTGTGCGACCTTCCGTGCACAGCAAGTGCTTGTGCACCAAGGGGTTGAGAGCTTCCAGCTGCTCATGGACACCTCCATGCCCCTCTGTCCTGTGCCAGCTCCCACAGAAACTCCTCTGAAACATCCTGCAGCACCTGTGATGAGCTTGGTGCTGTTTGGAGCTGCGTAAAGTAAGGCCACCATGGCTGGACTTGGAAAAGATAATGAAAGAGAAGGACCAGCTGCAAGTGCCACTGTCCCCATGGTACTGGGGCTTTGCACATGCAGAGCAGCCCAGCCAGCTGAGGGCTTGTGGCTGCACTCTGGCAAGGGGTGAGGGCTGGCTCAGCACAGCCCACAGCATACTGATGCTTCTAAACCTTTTATTGCAAGCTACATGTGCCTTAGGTGCATTTATATTTGGGTTACATTCTGTACTTCTGAAAACAGGAGCACCTGATGCTTTATAACTTAAATGAAAGGACCATCACTTCTTGGATCCAAAAGTCTCAACAGTTTCTTTAAGGACAAACAGGAGATAATGTCACATCCTCCTCTACACCTCTACTTGCTTTTAGACCTGTGTTAAAAGGACCTTTCACTTTTGCAGTCCTGTGCTTATTGCAGAAAATACCCCAGCTGAGAAACCAGATGTAAGCCAGCTGCCCAAACTGTGCTGGAGAGGCACATGGCTATGGGTGCCTCGAGGCAAACCTGGCCCTGCCTGGGAGTGAAGCAGGGATGTCTGCCTATGTTGAGCTGCAGGGGTGAAAAGCGCTTTGGCTTTTAACAGCAGAAAATAATAGCTTGCTGACACCAAGCCCAAATGGCAAGTAAAGGAGCTCTGTGGTTCTGAGTCCTTGCAGGACTTCTGAAATCAAATTTCAAATTGTGGTGATGGAAACCCAGCATGCAAATACAGAATAATTTTATTACTTTGTGCTGAGAAAGTAGTCAACTCATGCCTATAAATCCTGAGTATTTGCTTACGTAATTTATTTTTGTTTTCCTTTGGGATACTTTAGCCTTGTCCTGACTTCACTGTCATCTGGACCAGCTGTACTTTGTAATGCAGTGGACTTTGGTTTATCATCCTGTTTTACAGTCTGGCAGCTTTACAGCTTTCAGAAATATGTAGTTACATAAAATGGGTGTGCTTTCTTGCCTGGCTAAAGAACAGCCACTATCCCTCAAATTTTCAGCTAGTTTTGTTTTTGTTTAAAACTGGATTAATAAGGTGTTATTTCTTTGATCCTAGCACTTGTTGCTGCCTCCATCTGCCAGTTCTGCCTGTTACTCTTCAGCAACAAATAATTCCTGCTCCTACACCGCCAAACCCAGTACTTGCTAATCCATTGAGTTGTGGCTAATGACATCAATGGGAGGAAAAAATAATCCAGAAATTATTAATGTATCCCAAGAATTTACCTCTCAGACTTCTGATTTTGTGAAATAAGTCTTCTAGCTTGTTCTCATTACATTATCTGGAAAGGATAAAGTCTAAACTGTTTCCCTTGATGCTGCTTCCTCTGTTGGGTGTGTGGCTTCCTGTGGCAGGCTGTGGTCAGCCTCTGCACCTGACCTCCTTCAGTGCTGCAGATCTCTTCTCCTGCCTCCTTTTTAATTTGCCTTTTTCCTTTGCCCAGTGGCAAAGCTACACCTCTGTACAGAGATTATGACCTCCAGGAGTGGTGAATGCAGAGTTTGATCCATCCCTCTATGTTAACTCTGAAAAAGACCCATGCACCTGCAACTGTAGCTAAACCACATTGAGGCTGTGGTTGGAAATGTTCTTGTACATTTGTGCTAGGCCGTGGCAAGGAAGCTTTCTGGGGCAGAAACCCAAATCCTATCATGTGAACTGATTGCAAAAGGCATGAGACTACAGACCAAAACTACGAGTCTTGTTTCCTCCTGCACAAGGTGTGTGGTGGTGTTTGTGTGTTGGTGACTCAAGTGGGCCAAATCTGGAAGTTCAGGGAGATCACAGAGAGCCCAGACTGGAGTTTGCTCATCATGAGAGCAATAAAGAAAGACTGTTCAAAGGTACCTTCGCAGTGGTATCTGGATGTCCAATTATAGTAACCAGCTTTGCAAAATCTCACCCTGCAGTTTTATCAGTGTGTTTTGAAAATAACACTGCAATATCCAGTTACTTGGAAACACTGATGGGCTTTCATGTGGAAAGCTACCACTTCTCTCATTTTTTTTCCCTGTGTGGAGGAAGCTTTCTAGTAAGAATTTCAGGGATTCATCTGCCATCCCTGCACAATGGTTTCCCGAGAGGTGAATTGGAAGATGTAAAGCCACCTCATCATACTGTATAGCAAACTTTCAGGAGAGGATGGGCACCTGGTTTCATCTTACCAAAGCATGTTATTTTTAGTCTCTTTTAGTGGAGAAGGGAAACAGTTCAAGAAAACAGAGGTTCCTTTTCCCTTTGAGTGGATGTGACCATCTGACACCTGCTATGTCAACAATCAAAACATGAAAGTTCGAAACACAAATAAACAAAACTAATTACCTGAGAGCAGTTTCTGAACAGGGTGTTTGTTTTCTATCCTCTCAAGCTAATTATCCCCTGGGGCTTTTTGTCTCTTGCTTTGGCCTGGAGTACATCTGTGAAATGAAACCGAAACTGGTTTAAAGATGGAATTTCCTCCCCCTCACTCACTGTTTTCAGCTGAGGTATGTACACCTGTGCTTTATTCTGTTATCAAACACAGAGTGTTTCTGATCGCAGAGCTCAGCAGGGCAAGGCCTGAGGGTCAGGAGAGGTGCATCTCCCAGTGCTGCACTGGTGTTGGGCCGTGTTCCTGCCCCAGAACCCACATCCACTGTCTAGAAAGGAAAAAAAGCACCTCCACAAGCTCCTTGTGGGGACAAGTCTGAGCTCCTGATGGCTTCTGAAGCCCTCCATCAAGGTTGTATTTACCAAAAACCAGCTGGACAGCAAAAAAAGTTAGCCAAGTCTTGGGGAGAGAAAGAAGAGTCCTGGGAGGGAATCTCTCCTGGATGGTGAAGTTAGAGCCTGCTTTGAGTTTGCAGTGGGACTAAACATTAGCAGCAGGCACGGTGCTGCTTTGCTGCTTCGTTTCAGATGGGAGCTGAGGCCTTCCTTTAAATTGCAGCCACTTCTCTGAATCCTGAGTCCGGGGAAAAAAAAAAAAAAAGAAAGGAAAAAAAGCAGTTTAAGCAGTCCTGCCCAGCCAAGCAAAACAACCGGGCACAGCCGAGTCTGTTGCGTGAGGTGAATTATTTAAAGCCGGCAGGTTTCGTCCCTCGGCACTGCCATCCATCAGTCCGTGGGAGCGCTCCGGAGCTCAGCTTTTGCTCCCCGAGGGATGCGGAGAGAGAGCCCAGGGGAGGGAGCGCTTTGAGAAGGAAGCTTGAGCAAGCCGGTGGAAATAAAGCTTCTGGTCAGCTCAAAGAAAGGGAGGCACGACTCACAGCCCTGGGCTGGCCTCCAGCCCGGCGCAGCGCTGCCTGGCGGGGAATTACGCCGAGCTTACCCGAGTCCCTCTCCATACGGAGCTGGTGTTTTCCCTGAGCTGACACCTCCGCTTTCCGCGGGCCAGGCTCCAGGACGGCGACTGTCCCAAGACAAAACACCACGTGCAGGAATGCAGTAAAACCCCCACATGCTTTTTCGGAGGAAAAGTTTGCAATGGCTTTTTGAATTACATGGACAGGGAAGGCTCTTTACAAGAAGAGGAGAGGGGGAAGGGTTGTTTTTCTCACATATATTTTGTTTTAACTTATGTAGACAAAAAAAGCCTCCTTCCATGCCGTCGCTATGGCTACGGCTCGGATCATTGTGCAGGAGCCTGTGAACAGGAAAAGGCCAAGCGGAAAGGGGGCGGCGAGCCCGGCGCTCCCTCTGCTCGCAGCCGGGGATGGTCCTGACGCATCCTCCGGCCGCGGGTTTGTCCAAGGCCACCCTTCTGTCCCCTTCCGATGGGAATGTGGAAACTCTGCCATTGCGAAATGTTCCGCTGGCTGGCTCAGCGTGAGGAGAACTTCCCGGGGCATGAGTTTGAGAGGGAGAGCGAGGAGGAGCTTTGCACCTCGGCTCCCTGGAGATGTTATCAGCGCTGGTAACACTCACTCCCTAACTCTTCCCCGGAGGCAGGCTCGCTGCAGCAGGGGAACAGGGCAGCGCTGGCTCACCTGCAGGCCACACGCCAGCCCTGTGCCTCTGCTGTGATGGGCTCCCACTGGTGAGACACCAGTGACCAGCTCACAGCCAGCTGGAGTTGCTCAGCCCCCATCATACGCTGGCACTCAGCGTGGCGGTGTGATTGTGGCCCTGGAACCGAGGAAAGTCACACCAGGTGAGGTTTCTCCAGCATCTAAAGCCACAGAAAACACACTGGTGTACGTCTCAATTGTAGTTCTAGAGTCACTTTGGTCCTCCCATAGCTTGAGAAAAAGTTATTGAGGGAATTTAAAATTGGTCTTTTCTTGACCCATGGCATTACCACATCACTGTTGGAGACTCTTACCGAAACTGTGAGAATATTTCCGCTGTTTTTAAAAACTCTGCCTCTTAGTAGGATCTTAGTGAAAGTCATATCTGAATGGCTGGCCCCTGTATTTCCTTTCACATGTGAATGTTTAAAATTATCCCCATTGGCTAGAAAAGGTCTTCTCATTTAGCGCTGCTTCACTTGTTTTCTGTGACTCCCTGAGAATCCATTCCATCAGAATTTGTTTAGAAAATGCAATGGTAAGCCACATTGGCAGAAGATGAACAAGATACGATAAACAATTTTAAATTGATTGGAAATTTGACTGAGCTGCTTACTTTCCTAATTATAATGCCTAATTAGTTAGCTTGTTCCATTCAGTCATGCAGCTTTGATAGCTTTATTGTGCTCCAGAAGTCTGGGGCCTGAGATTTAAGCAGGCCTGCCCTAGATATCTAATGAACTGTTAATTTCAAAATAAAAACACTCTTAAACTGCTCTACTAGCAATCACCTTCTGGTCTGATACACGGAGCCAGAAGCATCAGCTTAAAATAACTTCCAACAGATTGCACTAGGACTGAGATGCAGTAGGTATGAGATGCAGGAGATTGAGATTGAGATGAGATGAGATGAGATGAGTAGGTTAATGTAGCTCATAGAGTAACCAGTGAAGTTACTACATCTTCACCAAGAAGATACAACACCCTGATGCTCAGTGAGAGCTGCTGGAAACCATCTCCTCTTTCCCATTCTGCCTCCATCACCAGCTCTTGGGCTGGTTCCTTGGGTAGGCTTGTTCTCACTTCCTTTGGCCTACTGAATTTCAGAAGAGTACAGGCTCAGCAAGGGTACGGAGGTTTGTACCCTGGCATTTAATCTTCGGCCAAGTGAGAAACACAGATTTCCACTCCCCTTGGGTAGGAGACGGATTTGAACCTCAGGCTCCTGTGTGTGGTATGAATGCTGCCACAGCTGCTGAGGTGCTGCACAGGGGCAGTCCTGGAAAGGGATGTTTCTTATGCAGAACCTGACCTGCTCAATCAAGGTAATTTTTGTGACAGACTCCATTCTCAGTCCAGCTGGAGTTTGTCCTGAAAAGCACTGGAACTGTGTCACAGAACCATAGAATGGTTTGGGTTGGAAGGCACCTCACAGACTATCTTGTTCCAACCTCCTCCATGGTCAGGGATGCCACCCACTAGACCAGGTTGCTCAAAGCCCCATCCAGCCTGGCCTTGAACACTTCCAGGGATGAGATAGCCACAACTCTGGGCAACCCGTTCCAGTGCCTCACCACCCTCACAGTAAAAATTTCTTTGTACTAGCCAGTCTAAACCTGTCCTCCTACAGCTTAAAGCCCTCTTAGCCCTGAGAAAATGAGATTTCTGTAGCCCCTTTAGGTACTGGAAAGCTGCTAAGTCTCCCTGGAGCCTTCTCCAGGTTGAGCAGCTCCAACTCTCTCAAGCCTGTGTTCATGAAAGAGTTGCTCCAGCCCTCTGATCATCTTCATGCCCTCCTCTGGACTCACTCCAGAAGGTCCACGTCTTTCTGATGCTGGGAACCCCAGGGCTGGATGCAGCACTCCGGGTGGGTCTCAGCAGAGTGGAGCAGAGGGGCAGAGTCCCCTCCCTTGACCTGCTTCCCACAGTGCTTTGGATGCAGCCCAGGACACGTTTGGTCTTCTGAGCTGCAGGTGCCCATTGCCAAGACACTGTTGAGGTTCTTGTCCACCAACACCCCCAAGGAAGAGCTACCTTCTGCTCTCTTCCAAGAGCTCCTGTATTTTTTATTAGTGTTCTTACTCTTGAAGAAACAGCTGACAACCAAACCTCATACCTGGGCAGAGCTGACACACTGCTGACAACACATCAGCTAAAAACAAAAACAAAACAGAAAATAAGAATAGTTTCATGCACAGCTTTCTATTTGCCCTAGCTAGTGATACCTTATTCTTAAAATTAGTTCAGCATTTCCCATGGCTGAAGTAGCCACTTCACATTACTCTCTAGGATGAGGAAACATCTTCCATGTGACACACGATTTATGCAGTGATCAACAGGTTTAAAACCTTGTTTTATTTAAATCAGTTTATGTTACAATGCAGCTAAGTCTCTTCCCTTCCTCTGAAGTGAAAGCAGTGCTGGCTAAAAAAAGCCTTTTATTGCAAGGTTACCAGAGAGCAAGAGGAGAGCAGCACAAAGCTTGCATGCATCCACTTTCACCACCAATTTATGAGAAGGGCAGACACAGTACTGCAAAGTTGTTAATTTGTTTCAAAGACAACTAAAACATTGATGAGCAGCATTGTTTTCACCTACTACTGTGCAAAGGCTTAAACACACAGGGTTGGTTTCCTACTGCTCAACATAGCGCTTACAGCTCAGCACAGCCACTGAGGCTCAGCAGAAATGCTGATCTGAAATCAGGTACAAAAACACAAGCCCCCAGAAGCATTCAAGTTTGGTGTTTTAAGAATCACACTTTTTGTGTGGTTTATAAATACTTTCACTTGGCATGACCAGTCAAAACCAATTTTTGTTACTTAGGCTTTAAAACCACACCAGGATGGGATCTTTCCCTTCAAGGCTATGCCCTTCCAACTGAGGTGCTCTGCAGGTAACTGCAAGCCCCAAGCTCCAGACTTTCTGGAACAGCTGTCCAGAGAGCAGAAATCCAGTTTAGGGACTCTAACCATACCTAAAAATATATGTCACAAGCCAGGATGCCCTGCACCACAGGAAGCAGGGGTTGATATCAAACTCTTTCAAATACTCACGTGCTCAGAACCTTGCCACCACGTCCCAGAAGCACACAAGTGCACTTTCATCCCACTGGGACCACATCGTAAATCATTTCACTTGTGAGAAGGTTGAAGTCAATTGAGTCTTTTATTAATTTGCATGTTATTTGACAGAAAATTTTATGTGAGAATTGAAGTCAAAACTACGGCCATGAAGTGAAAACACTATTTTATTTTTATAAAAGGCAATAATTAAAACAAACCCTACCAGTGTGTACATTGTACACATTTGAATGACACTTACAAGAATGAAGTTTCCATATACAAGGATTACAAAGCCCACACTGGTAAAGGATGCACACAAGCACATACTGAACTTCACAGATGCCTCAGCTTCAAATCACAGTACCGACTACTCTATGACCACACCTGCACTGTCATTATTAGCATCCACACTACTTTATTCCACTACAAACTGTACATACACAGAAAGCAAGAAGGAGTTTATTCAGAGAGCACATATATTCGCAGAAAGAATTTATTTGCTGGAATAATCTCTCACTCTTCTGCTGCCATCTTCAAGAGATACTCTTTGTCAATCTTGAAGAGCCTCCAGCCCTCCTCGGTGGACAGATCCGAGGCGCCCCTTCTCTTGTAGAACCTGATGGAGGGTTCGTTCCACTCCGCAACAAGGAAGTGCATGCTGCTGCAGCGGCACTTCACAGCCACCTGCAAAGCCAATGCCACACGGTCACAGCGCCCCGGGACAGCCCCAGTGACAACCGGCCAGATTACTCAGCAACTGTGTATCACCACAAGTCACTGAGTTCATTCCAGCAGCCACTGCAGCATTTCTCCCCATCTACCAGACTCCAGGCAATGTTTTAAGCTATCTAGAGTCTTGCCACCTCCTTTAATTCTTGTTTAGACTTAGCACTTAAGACATACCTGACTCAAGTTCTTCAGAATTTCTGACCCAATGCCAAGTCCTAAAAAACCAAAAAACAAGAAACTTAAGTTTTAAAGCTACAGAAGCCCTACGGGTAGCAACTAATCTAATTCTGCAATAGGTACCTCTGTACTCAGCCATCACATAAAAATCTTCAAGGTACAGCAGTTTTCCAATCCATGGATCGTAAGTGAAGTAATACATGGCAAAGCCCACAATGCATGTTTCTGAAACAAAGGGTGTAACTTCAGCTAGTCAGAATTTAAAATGCAAAAATATTAAGTCTTACATGCATGTTTAAACATACAGATTCTCTGGGACATGCACACATTTGATACTAGGTTACAATTTAAAATGAAGTTTGCAACTAAACACACAATTGAAAATACAAGTTCTGACAAATTTTCATCACCCTAATAAAAAAAGATTGCCCTGTCCATACCCGGAAATCCTCAAAAGCACTGTCACAGTAAGTTTTACCATGGCTTTTTTTTTTTTTCCACAGAATAATCCACACTCTACTGATTCACTTCCAGTCTGGAATACAAGTAAGAACATCACACAGCAGCTCACAATCTAGATGATTGCCCCAGCTCTGCTTCCTTAGGAATAGTCTGTCAAACCCTGAAGAACACAGATCTTTCTGTGTACATTCCTCAGTAACTGCTGTGCCAGGCCTATTTACAGGCCACCTTTACAGCAGCATTTCAAGCACTTCCACTTATGCTTCCACCGAAAGCATCATGCTATTTGCTTTACGTTCAGCACCATGAAGTCAAGGGAAGCAAAGCTACAGCTTCAATTATAACTCTGTGGCTCAGGAGAGAAGAGAAACCAACTCTTCCAATAGCCCACTCAAACATAAACCCTGAGTATTTTAACTACGTCTGCCATAACACTCTGCACATACTGTAAGAGAAGCGTGCAAACAGGTTTCTGTCATCTACTGTGTCTTTGGTAAAGGTTTGGGAATAGCACTTGTCCCTGTAGACCTTACCTCATATTATGATCATCTACTTTATTGTGTAACGGATCTTTTAGTTACCTCCCCGCCCATCCATGTACACAGAAGGGCCATGTACATGGCGAAGCTAGAGACTGTAACCTGAAGATTGGGGACAAATTAAAGAAAAAAATGTGATTCAACAGAATTACATAAAGGTAAGTCAGGGTCAAACAAGAAAAGCCATTTCATTAATTGGAGTCAAGCACATTATATTATACCTGATCTCCCATGCTTCCAGGATTAGCAACCACTTCAGCAGAGTATCACTATACATTACTAAATTTTACCAGTTAACCTACTCCTCCTACCCCAGTCCAATGGTGGAACCTCATCTACAATCGTTAATATTAAGCACATGATGCTTCTGGGTATTTAGCGTCCAAAAGAAACTATCAGGGAGTCTCACCTTCAGATGACCACTGGTCTTTCGGCACTTCTGCAACCAGACAGTGGTAGAAAGGGTGCTCGCCAAAACCATCCTCAAGCAGCTCTAGAAAAGCAGAATACAGGCGCACCTGAGCCACAGGCACTGTCACTCGGCCGCCACCCGGGTGAGCTCTTGCAGCCTCCATACCTTTCTCAGTTAGCACCACTTGGTCCTCCATGTCCTCGTATTTCGCCAGTTCCTGGAAGAGAAGGAGGTTGTGAGCGGCCTCTCCCCGCCCCCCCACCCTTGCGCAACAGCTTGTTTTGCTCCGGCACCGGGCAGCGTTGCCCCCCCGCACCGCCGGGGCCGCCCCGCACCCCGCCCGCACCTTGATCAGTCGCAGCAGGTCGGGACAGTCCTCGGGACGCGCGGCGCGGATGCTGAACGAGGCCATTTTCGGCGACGCTTCCCCCTGCGGCCCCCTCGGCTGACGAGTCCCCGGTGTGTGAACAGGAGGAGCAGCTGCTTCTTCATTCGTGTCCCGGGCGCGGCGGCCACCTGCGGTCAGTCAGGCTGCGAGCATGTCCCGGCGGCGTTCGGCTGCTGGCGGTCTCGGCTCGCTACCGCTGCTTCCCCGGCTCGGAGAGTACAAGCAACCACCCTCGGCCGCCCTATTTATAGACGTCCTCGCCCCGCCTCCCCGCCCACCAGCCAATGGGAGCGCCCACCATGCTCCCCCTCAGCCAATGGCCGCGCCCCTCCCCGGAATCCTGCCCGGGCCTGCCAGCAACAGCTGCGGCCGTCTCGTGACTCGCCCTCCCCCTTCAGCGAGGCGCGCTCCCTGGCGGAGCTGGGCGGCTCTGCAGGGCGAGACCCCGTCCGCTCTCCCTGGCCGGCGCTGGGGGGGCGGCGGGACCGGCCCTCAGGGACCCCCGGCACCGGTTCTCCCGGCACCGGCTGCCGCGGGGCCCCGAAAACCGAGCCCGACATTGCCCTCGGCTCGGGGCTCTCCGTGCGTGGGCACTGTGTTAGGGGCCGTGGCGCCGCCCTGGCCGCAGAGCGCGGGGCAGCGTTGGGGCACTTCGCGCACCTCGGTGGGGAGAGAGAGAAAAAAAGCCGCAGTATTTGCGGGAAACACGGAGCAGTGATCCCTATCCAACCCCGGGCGCGGGGGGAGCGTGTCTAGCACCAAGGTACGCCCCCAGGCAGGAGCGTCCTTACGGAAAAAGGTTCAAACCACTGAAGTTTACCCTTGGGGTTGGGACGTTTCCCAGCCTGGCACACGCGCCGTAACCTGCCTGACTGGAGGGGAAGGGGTTGTGCTGGGAGAAGCACAAAGGAGGGGGTTTAAAGCAGGGGGATCTGCCAGTCTGCCGTAAGGGAGGCTGCGACGCCATCCCGATGGAGGTATGGATATCACTGTGGAGAGAGGTGGGTGTGATGAGGAAAATTCCATCTGGGTAGACTCAACAACATGACTTTAGAGTATGAGAGGATGGAGGAATTATCCTCAGCCCTATGCTTCCTCTGGATATTACCTAGAGATACTGCTGTATGCTGAGGAATGAGCTGGGTCATGATCTAGATGAGCGTGTGGCCCATGGACCTACCAGCTGGGCCACCCAGAAGAGAAGTGCAAGTCTTTGCCGTATGTGTGGCTTTCTTTTCACCTTCTTCTATTAGCTGTGCCACTATCATGTCCATTCTTAGATATTGTAAATAATGTAAGATACCATCTTACATTTAGCTTAATCTGAATTGTTTTAAGAATGGTTTGGGATATGGGAAGGCACTAAGTCATGCTGCTGACTCTCACAACACACCCCCCATTTTTCTGCGTATCCAACAAGCTACAAAGTTGGCCTTCACTTAGACAGAGGGACCAGCACGGAACATGATACTGAAAGAGGATTATATAAAGAAGTGTGTGTAAAGTGTGTGTTCAGGTGGCTGGTGTTAGCATACAGTGGAAACTGCCTGAAGGCCTGGAAGAATAATTTAGGATTTATGCAAACACCCTAACTGGCTCAGTTTATCCTCTACTAGAGCAAGAAGCATTTCCAAAGAACAGAAGCATTTCCAAATCACTAAGCAACAGCCAGTGGCTAGTAGTAGAAAAGTTAAAATTTATTTCATGGGTTGTGAGTCTGGAAATCCCTCAGGACAGGGCGTTTGGTAGGGAGACTGAATCTGAATAAACTACCAAAGAACAGACTCAGCCTAACCACATACCTTTAATGAATACAAATTTTTTCATTTCCTAGAAATGATTAGAATGGGATCAGAAATGGGGAATGCTGTCTCTGTGAAAGACAACAGCCTTTGTGTTGTCTCAACTCTCTTTGTTTTGCATTTCACAATGAGGAAGTCATACTATCAGGAAAACTACTGCTGTGTAAGAACACAAAGTGCCTAGTTTCTTTCTTCTCAAGTCAGAAAAGTCACATGATTTAGAAATTGAAGTCTCAGCAAAAAAAGACCCAAACATTTTCTCCCTTGACTGTTTTTGAAAATCCTGCTTTAACTTGCTCAGAAATATGCTGATATTGTGTTGCCCCACTTAATACAGTTCATCGGATTTAGCTTTCAAATTCACAAGGCAGAAGGAAAAAATATAAAAAAATTTCATGAAGTGCCAAAAAACGTTTCATGAAACAATAGGAAATGGAGAGAATTCAGTGGAAAAAAAAGGAAAATGAAAAATATCTAATTAAGCTATCCAGATCTCAGAGACTATAGTACAATTATTTAGTCATGTATTACGAGAGTATTTTTCCAGAATAAGTAAGTTTATTAAGAATGGTGAGAATATTTTACAAAAAGGTTCTAAAAGAACTCAGTTTGTGAATTAATCAGACTGATGGGGCGTGTATTTTACAGCTTCTTTCTTTCGTCTCATTCAGTTTGGTCTTTGAGCAGGTTTCATGTCATCTTGACATAGCTGAGGCCAATGATGAAATCTTTAATGACCTGCACAGGGCTTGGATTTTATCCTTCAGTGGTCACAGCCTGTTGATCTGTCCTTCTCTCCAAGGAATGAGTAGTGGCAAGTCTCCTGAAAAGGATCAAGGTTTTTTTCAAATTGTGCAAATACGTGTGCTGGCAGGTGGTTAGCAAACGTGTTTAAGGTAAACCAATGTTGAAATAATCTGTTATAATGAAATATGCACTGAAGTCTGCATTAGCTCACTTCTGTACCAGCCAGCAGCTTCTTCCATGAGGAACCTGCTGACTCTGAATCCATCTGCATTTCTACCAGAAGGATTGGACTTTGGTATTTGAGAAGGTAAAATAGTTAGAACTATCTAAAATGTGCATAATTCCTATTATTCTTACTGTATCTTCTCCCTAAATATTACTCATAAGAGAAACAGAAAAATTTGTGCAAAATAGCAAGCAGCACTTTCTTTTTTAGCATGCAACAGGAACTTTTATAAACAGCTGTTACTGAAAGCACATGGAGCATTACGTAGTGACTGAGGCAAGTTTTCTCCACATCCTGCCCAGAGATGGAGGTCTTTTCTAGTCTGAAGATACAGGAAATAGCCGAGCCAGTTCCTCCAGATCCTTTCACGGCAATGCAATTGAACAACTTATTCAGAGATTTATGGGAACTCATCTACACTTGTATCAAAACTATGTTTTTATTTGCATCTAAATTTTCTAATATTCTCTTTCCTTGGAGGATGGACAGAAAGGCTCAAAGTGGGCACCAGTCTTCTTTCTTTACTGTTCAGCTAATCAAACTCTCTTCCCCTAGTTTAATTTTTGATTTCCTCCTTTGCAAGGAAGATTCCTTGCATTCCTGTATGAATGCCTCTCTCATGCTTCAGAGGTTCTCTGTTTGTAATAAATAAGAGAAGGAGAAAAACTCCTTATTCCACATTAAAATGTAGCAAGTTAATAATTTTTGATTGTGCTATTAAATATTTCCAAGTATTTCAATCCAAGTTGTATGTCGTGTCAAATCTCTGCAGCAAAATACAGAAAATGCAGTTAATATTCAGTATTGACCTGTAATTTTTTGATGATTTTGGGCATTTGGGATTCTCTTATCATTTTCAACTAATATTTTCTTCCTAATACTTAGACCTTTCATTGATATTTATGAGTTCACAGTTGCTTCTGATATTTTTTCCAAGCCACTTAAAATTACAATTTATCAACACTAGGCTGTACATAGAAAAAATATTAACATCTGTCAGAGAAGTACAAATAATAAATACTGCATGAGCACTGCTCAAAATTCAGGGCAAATGCAAAATTAACAGTTTCACATAATGAAGCTACATGAATTTCCATATGCTGACAATAAAAGGACTGTAATTTTTCTTTATTATCCTTGAAAACATATTTTAGGTCATTAGAACCCTATTCCTGTAGGCCAATACATTTTATCTGTCATTTGTAATAATGCAGTTTAATGAATTTGGGATTTAGACATAACTAATTATCTGCCTGAATCCACAAATCATCTATATCATGTGTGCAAATGATTTGGGGTATACCAGTAATAGAAATAAATGTTGGGAAAAAATCCAACCAGGCCTCAGTTTTGGATACAGTAGAAGTCCCTTTGGCTCTGATCCTGCAGTGTACTTAAATCGGGGAAATATCTCAGGCTTTAAAAAGAAACCTACAAATTCCAAACTTTTCCTTATAACTAATGGGGTTTGCACAATGAGTAGATGTTTTTATTATGTGTCACAGTTACAGTTTTGTCTTTGGTGCAGTCTTGTGAGCTGCCCAGAGGTGATTCTTTTCATGGTGTCTTGATTGTTCAACCTTCAGCACACGTGCATAACCAGGTTTCCACATTTTTTTTTCCCACGACCAGATGAGCGAGAAGCTTTGCAATAGTGTCCTCAGCTCTTTCACGGAATCACAGAATGGTTTCAGTTGGAAGGGACTTTAAAGACCATCTAGTTTTCAGGTGTTACCCTTACAAGTAATGAATACTCTGGTTAATGTACCTTCTGTTTGCCAGAACGTGTTTTCTCGTATCCTCATCCAATCCCACTGGTGTCTTTTCTAAGTCTTCAGCAAAGTGTGCTTAACAACTTCATTGCTAACTTGTACCTTCTGTATGCACTGTTTTGCTGGCAAGCTGAAATGGCCAGTGAGAACCACAAACATTCTGGTTGGTGTGGAAGCCACGGGCTGCCCCCGGACACGTTTATATATCCAAGTCCCCAGGAGGTACAGACATGGTTACAGTAGGTGCTCTGGTCCTTATGGGCTCTGTGGTGTCTTGGCACAGAGCTGGGGCTGCCCCTCTGCCACACACCCCAGTGCAGGCCCCATATCATCTCTGCTCTAAGTTTCTTCAGCTCCCAGGAATAAAAAAAATTCTGATTAATTGAACTTGTTGATTATTTGACTGTGCAAACCACACGGCTTATTTAACACAGCTGTATTTCCACAAAATCACAGAATCAATTAGGTTGGAAAAGACGTCTGAGATCATCGAGTCCAACCTGTGACTGCACACCGTGTCAACTAGACCATGGCACTGAGTGCCACATCCAGTCTTTCCTTAAACACTTCCAGAGACGGTGATTCCAGTACCTCCCTGGGCAGTCCATTTCAATGTCTAAGCACCCTGTCAAGAAATTCCTCCTACGTGATGTCCAACCTAAATCTCCCCAGGCGCAGCTTAAGACTATGTCCTCTCCTGTCTCTGGTTGCGTGGGAGAAGAGGCTGGCCCCCACCTGGCTACACCCTTCTTTCAGGGAATTGTACAGAGTGATAACGTCACTCTTCAAGATCTTAAGCCTCTTCTCCTTAGAAAATTCCGAGGCTCTCAGTTACCTTCCCTAGCAGTGCCACCAAGTGACAGGCTGGGGCAGGAGGCCGTGTTTCCCCACGGCCGTGTGACGGCTCAGGGCGCGCCTCAGGGCTCCGGGCACAGCGCCCAGCTGGGCGCCGCCAGCCCGCCTTCCTCACGGCACAGTGAAAAAACGGAGCATTAAAAAGAAAAAATCATGATGTGTATTAAAAGCAAGTCCCGGCAGGGCCCGCCCGCTCTGCCGGGCCCGCCCGACGACCAACGGTGTCCTGCTCCAACCTCCACCCCGGCGAGAGGCCAGACTGCGCGGGCACAGGGACAAGGGGCAGGCCGGGGCCGGGCGGTGCCGCCCGGGGATCCCGGGGTGGGCAGGGCGAGGGCTCCCACCTGCGGGCGGCCCGGAGCTCGTTCTGTGCGCGGCGAGCCGCGAGTCGCTGGTGCGGGAGGACAGTGTGGCTGTGACAGCCCCGGAGAGCGCCATGCTGCCCACCCGGTAAGGCGGCCCCCGCGTCCTCCGGCCCGGGTAGGGAACGGCTGCCGGGGGAGACGGTGCCCCCGGTGGGGTGGGGCCAGACCCCGGCAGGGGAGGCCATGCCCCAACCCTCGCCCCGCGGCCGCGCTGCACTCCGCCGTGAGGGGCCCGGGGCGCGGCCGGGGCGGGGCACCCCGAAACCTGAGCAGCGCCGCGGGCACCGCGGCCTCGGGCGCGGTTCGGGGCAGCGGGAGTGAGGGGGCCCTGCGGGGTGCGGCTGGAGCGGGAAGGCGTTTGCTGGCCATGCCGTGACACACCGAGCCCAGAGGCTGCAGCAGTCATAGAGGCGTTTCACCATCGCCATTCACGTAATTCCTGGTGCATACGGGACTCTGCGGCCTTCTGAGTTGGTTTTGGGGTTTTTTTTTTTGGTGTGTGTTCGCTTTTACTCCCTTAAGGCCTCCAGATATATCTGCAGACAGGAAGCTTGTGTGTACATGATATATTCGTAGAGATATACATGAAGTAGAGAGAGATGTGTAAATGGCCCTGCTTTTCTGTTGGTGCTTGAGGACCTGCCACCTTTCCTTTTTTGAAGGGAAACCCCAGTCCCAGAGGAAGAAAATTAAGGGACAGCAATCCATATTCCTTGTCAGGATGATGCTATGAACTATCACAAAGGGGTTTTACACACACTCTGTGTATTTTTGTGTTACCACAGTTATGCTTGCCTGGAGGAGTAGTGCTGGCTAGTACCTGGTAGAACACTTAGTGAATTGTGGGTGGCTTACATTCTCTGAAGGGTTTCATGGTTGTCCCTTCTTGCTTAATGGCTAAGAGGATTATATCCTGCACTTTAGCCTTTTTTGAGTTGCTGCAGTACTAAGCCATGGAGGAGAAGACCAGGCTTAGCTGAATGGGACTGCTTGTGAGACCTTGTGAAATCCTTCTTGGGATATTCCTCCTTCCACTGCTATGCACACCAGCCAAGTGCAGAAATGTATGGTTTGGGTCATGGATGATTTCCTAGAGGCACATGGACCCCCATCTGTGTTAAGATGCTACAGGGTAGAAGCTGGTGTTGGGTCTAAGTTGATTGTCTCAGAGCATCAGTGAAACATTCTTCTTTCCTGTTTTTAGATATGAATAGGTGTCAGTTGGAATTTCAGCTGTCTTGGAACTGTTGTACTGATTGTATCTACTTCTAAAAATTGAGCTTAAGGACTGGTGTTTCTGAAGTCATCATCATAATTCCAAATTAAATCCTAAATTATTTCCATGGGATTATTTTTAATAACACTAAATTCTTCTGCTCTGCCTATAGGTTGTGCATCATGAGGAAGCTTCCTTCTTTTCTGGCTAGGACACTCACTTCTGGCACCAGTGGCTCCCCAGGGCTTCCTGACATGTCTGAAGGTAAAGTAAATGGCTGTAGTCCAGAAGATTTTATGATGTTACTCGGGAGTTTATTCTTTCAGGTGATCTCCCGTCATGTATTAATATGGTTTGGATAATGAACGTGCCCTTGTCTATTAGCTCACAGTATAAGTGTTTAGGAAGCAGCAGAAAATCACTGTGTATTTGGAAGTGATGGCACAAATATGCATAATCATTGAAATTGCAGATTTAGAGGCTCCTCTGGTTCTTCAGCCTTGGAAGAGCTTGGTTCTTTTCTGGCAGGATAACTGCTGCTCTTGATAGAAAGTCAGTGTAGTACAGGCAGGTACAAGACTGGAGAGAATGGCCAAGAAATGGGGAACTGAGTGGAATTAAAGTCTTACAGAACTTTTAATGTGTCAATCCTGTTAATTTCGTAAACTTGTAGAAATCTTTTAATCAGATCTGAAGCATTGCCTCGTGAAATTGCTCTTGTCAATAGAGCTTTGTGTTGAAAGATTGTTTCAGTGTTCTAATAGTGATAAACCATAATGCTCCTGTTTCAGAAGCTTTTAAAAAGGTTTTCTTGCATTCTAATCCCTTGTGCTGAGAAAAGGGCAGGAGGAAAAAGTCTGGAACCAGGTACAAATAATTCCTTCATGGAGTTCTGCTTTTTTCTGAGATCTTCTTTTTTCCTTTGTTCTCCAAACAAAAGTCACCAGTAGTTACTGGTCATTCAGTAAAAGAGAAAGTGAGAGTTATTTGTTGTTAGAGAACTTATTTTCATTGTTGTTAATAAATGGTAATTTAGGAGGTCAAAGGAGAGAAGTAAGGATACAGAATGTTGCATACTTGCAACTTACCCTGCTTGTTTCTTTGGATATTTGATAATGATACCACCTAGAAGGCCAGTAAAAATACTGAAACAGTGAGGTCATCCTGGTACTCCAAGGGGTACTAATATTTTGTGGACTACAACAACTGTAAACATTTGAGATTCTGTTTCAAAATTGTTCACATTCAAAGTTTTACCGATGTATAAACTATGTTACTTCAATTTGATATCCATGCTTTCACAAAACACCAAATGCTTTTTGTTACTAACTCTTCACATGGTTCCTTTTCACAACTTTGGGTTCCAGTTGTGAATGCCCTCACTTCTTCCATGGTTTTCCCAAAGGCTACACAAAGCAGGACTTTGGAATTTTCCTCTGAAAAAGCTCTCATCCCGCTTCCTGAAAAATGCTCCAGATACTCTTTCCAAAGTTAACAGTGTTTGTCAACAGTACATGGTAGCCCCAAGTTTGGAAAACTGTTTGGGGTTACACTGCAAGCAGATACCACACAGTCGGTAGACAAGGAACTGGAAAGCTGGCTTGAAAGAAAGGACAAACTGAGTTGATACCAAAACCACACTGACTATAAATCAGGCAAGGATAGGTTGCCTGCAGTTAACTAAAATTAAGGAACATGTGCCTAAATGGAACTGAAGCAGGTAGAATAGTCAAGTAACTCCTTATTAGATGTAAAATGCATTGTTTCTTTTCGTTGTTAATCTAACCTGTGTTTTGTACCCCACAGGACAGTCACCCATTCATGTGAATAATGGTGTGTTGTGGTAATTTGTACATATTAAAATATTTGCTGTAACGCTAAACTTACTCAGCTACTGTTTTTCCTTACTTTTTGATGAAAAATGAAGTGCCATTATTATTCTCTGTTGACTTGCTTAAAGCCCCTTTGCCTTTGGTGAATGGCCCTGGTCTTAACTGTGGCAGTGGTGTTGTACTAAATCTCTGTCAGCACACGCTGTTTGTCTGCAGTGCCGGATAATACATTTCTAAGACGCTTGTGGGATACAAAATCTCTCCTGGCAGCAGCTCCTGCAGTACTTGGCTTCATTTTACACATTTGAATCTGCATCTTTCACCTAAGTCCAGACCAAGCTCTGTACCAAAGCTGGTGGTCTCCCTGAACCTGGATGCAGCTAGAGAGGCACCAGCACAAGGGGCATGGATCTCACTGGTAGAGATGAATGCAGCGATCTTGTCCAGCTGCCCTCCTCGTGTCCTTTTCCACAGCACAGTGCAAATAAACTTAGAGCCTGCTGCTCTGGCATTGATGATCCACTGATCACAGTTTAGGAGATACTGTGAAATATGCAACATGATAATGATGGAGAAGTCCCATTTGCTATATCTGTTTTGCACATTTAGGATATTTACCAAATAAGAAAAGAGAAATAGTTTATAGATTTTTGTGCTTAATTTTCTTACTTAAATTTCTTTTGTTACTTACTTAAATTTCTAATATCTAGAAGAGCAATATAGTCTTTGCAGGGAGAAAAAAAAGAGAAAAATGCTATACTTACGAGATGTAAAATGGACTAGATTTGGCTTGACAGCATTTTAGAAACACTTCAAACTTTGTCCCTTTTATTATTAAGATAAAAACTTAGGTGTTCTCAGCCTGGAAAATACTTATTTTTATACCTAAAATTGAAATCAGATATATTGAATGGGACTAACATCTTATATACATTTTTGCAGGTTTGGACCCGAGATTTTTTTTCAGAGCTTTTTACCTCTTTAGAGTTGAAAAGGAAGTTGAACTTAGTTTAAACAAAGAGAAAGTGCTGCTTATTCCCCCTCCTTTCCAGCACAGTCTGCACACTGTTGAAAAATTGAGGTTTTGTGTTCTAGAAGCTGTAACAGTGTTTCTGCTAACACTATATTGATCAAATGCATGCTATGGTAGCTTCCCAGGTGGAGTATGACTAACAAGAAAGTAATACATATTCTGTAAGCAAGCCTGCTGCTGCTTAAGGAGAAAGGAATCAGACCTTCCCCGTTTCCAAAAGAAATCAGCTCTCAAGATTTTCAATCAGGTTCTTTCACTGAAATTTTTTTTTGTTCTTAGAATTAGTAGTAGAAGTCTTCTAATTTCCAAACATGTTTTTAGCCTAATTTTGTAAAGAAATGAGGCCTAAGCAATCTATTTTGTTTCTGTCTGCCTATCTTCTTGTCCTCCTCTTCTTCCAGAACCTTTTGTTGTTTGATGTCAGCCAAAGTAGATGGGCCACCAGTCTCAAAGAGAAACATATTTCCAGAAACTTTGTGAAAATTGGCTTCAAAATCGGAGGTTTGTTAGGGTGCCAGAGCTAGTGCTGGGGTCAGCCATGGAGCCTGCTGTTTGCTGGCTGTTGGTGAGTCACCGCGATCCACGTGCTGGCTGATGGTCAATCCCTTGCCTGCCTCTGGCTCAGGCTGGTGCTTCTCTTGCAGGCAGGCAGAGTAGAAACAGGCTGGGAGTGTAGGGACAGGGGCTGAGGGTGCTGCAGGGGAAGGAACAGGAAAGGGGAGGTTAGGAGTGTAACAGTGGTGGTCGTGTGGGGGGACTTGAGCAGAAGCTGAAGTGACTGAGGAGGAGGGGAGCAGAGCTCAGTGGATCTGACAGAGAGTGGAATGTGATTTATATCCCAGGAATCAGCTAGGCTTGCTCCAGGGTTTATAGGACAGCTTGCTGATCACTGTGAATACTCTGACCAGGCATTTAGCTTGAAAAATACCAAGCCTGATAAAGGATCAGCTTGTGACTCATCAGCAGCCTCTTTCAATTTCACCGTGAAATTCTGGATAGTTTTTGGTTGCTCTTCCTTGATGTGTCCCTATTTTGTCCTAATATTTGAACCTCCTTGTATAAAAAGTCTTTGTAAGTAAGCAAGGAATCCCTTCTATACAATTCTCAACTTCTGTTCTGAGCTTGGGAATTGTTGCTGCTTGTTTTCAGGTGTTTCCAAATAGCCAACATTCACCTGCCTAACAGCCATGGAATAGTTTGGTAGATTTGATGGGACCTTAGCACACTTAATAATCTCATCCAAGAAAGAGTAGAAAAGATGCTTATGCAGATTATTCTTGAAATTTAGGATAAACTTGTGCAGAACTAGTATTAAGTCTGAGGGTGCAAACAGGGCCAGAATAAATTTTATAGGCCTGTCTTCAGTGTCTTAACACTGTGTTCTTTCAGATTGCTAAAAATTTGGGCTATGAAACCCTGCTGGCAAGAACCGGTCTGCTGATATTGCCTGCCTTTGTGGGTGGGATGATTGAATTGGTATTCTCCTCATTCCCTGTTTCCCAGCTGCACTGTTCCCTTTTAAGTTCTTTTATGACTTTCTGATTTGTGTTATCTCCACAATTTGTATTTAGGCTGTAGTATTTTCACATCAATATTCCCCAGTCTAATCTTGTTCCATGCTGTCTTTCAGTTGTTAATGAGCACTGGAGGTGACTGACTGCACTAACAAACACTCTTTGTTGACTATATGCAATGAGCTGTGGCATTATGTTACTCAACCCATTCCTGTGATATGCCTACTAACAGCAGCAGTGAATTTGGCCAGGCTTTCATTTTTAGCCTGCTATTTGCATGAATTTGCTTAATTTTCCTGTTCTGGGATGAGGATTGTGCCTTTAACACCGGGCAACCTCATGTTTATCACTTGCAGAACTGAGCTTGATTTGCTTTGATTTTTTCTTTTTTTTCCAGTGCGGAGGAAATTGAGGGATATAGTGGGAGCATCTACCAACTGGAGGTACAGTGTGCATTGCATGTATTTTACTTCATTTGTGAAACCAAGGTGGAGCTCGGGGTTGTGGTAGTGGAAGTTACTAATAGTTAGCTTGCTGACTGGGGAAGAAAAAGATCATACTAAAAGGTAATTGACCCAGGGCTTCTGAGTTGGTACTTTATGGATCACAAACTTTTAAGATTTTTTCTGGCAGAAACAAAATACCTCATCTTGGTGCTTACAGGATTGTCCCACTAGCTTTAAATCCAATGGGAGTTATGAGCTGTAGTGTCTGGCTGACAATGCTGTGTTGCTGTAACCTCTTGAGTTATCTCTAGGTGGATTGCCCACATGGTGGATTTATCCTGCCCTGGATTCAGAGGCAGCTGAGTTTGCTCACTGTGGAGCAGGCTGCATTCCAAATGGCATCCATTTCACTTTGGAAAATTGTCAGCTTGGGATCAGAATCTCTTTAATCGGGAGCATCTTGAGCATTTTGGCTGTGTTTACTGAGCTCTTCTTTCCCACTTTGTGCAGTGAGAGGGAAATGAAGAGAGGCTTGCCTGAGCTGAGTGTCTGATGTGTCCAGGCCTTCTGACTAAGTTTATCTAAACACAACTGTAGGCATGCTAACAAAAAAGCCTGAATCTGGGAAGCTGATTTTTCCTTAGTAAGAGTAGTATCTAAGCATGAGGGGGCTTGAACTTTTCATCCAGTCAGCTAGAAAGGGCTCTAGAAATTGTTTGTGAAAAAGCCTTTCCCACTTCCCAGAATGGCTGAGGAGGAATGATGCCGTTTGGAAATACCATTTGAAAATTGAGATTTTAGAGGGCTCTGGTCAAGTCTGATCTTCCATCTATTTTTTTTTTTTTTTATCTCCACTGCTCCCATCCTGGAGGGCAGACTGAGGCCAGGATCACCACAGCAGTGTTTTTCTTAGATAGCTACTTCTCTTGTGCTGTACGAAATAGAGAAGAAATGGTTTGCAGGGTACTGAATCCTTCAGCTACCATGAAGAAGTAATGCCAGGGAGACCACATATGGGAGTGCTTGAGAATGACAGATTTAATACAGAGAGGTTCAGAGGACATGGATCATGTAACCTTTAAGAGCCTACTTTTAAAATGGAGTAACAAGGAGTTGATACATGTGGAGAATGAACAGCTGGGAATTTAGCTGAGGCCACAGAATGACTAAAGAGGACAAATTTGAGAGAAAAGCTTAGGGGTCCTGAAAAGGGAGCTAGGGAAGGACTGATGTACATATATCTGGAATGCTGGGAGGGAGGAGGGATGCGTGTTGGAGGAACATCTTCAGCCATTAATTTTGCTAAAAGGAGAATTTGGTTTGTGGCTTCTCTTGTAAAGGCCAGTGGCATTTTGTATTCATTTGTTATTAAAAAGAAATATCTTGCTTATGTGTTTATTCTGGTTTTGTTCTTAAATTGTAGTTAAAACTATTAATCTGTTCATTGTTAAATATAGTCTAGATGGCATTGTGGCCATTTCAGAAATATACAAACGTTTCTCAGACTGTGTAAGGCAGGTGTAAGTTAGTACTTAGATGATTAATTGTTAGTGTATGACTAGTACTGCAGTGTATAACAGTGTTTGTCTGTTGAGAAATGTTACTACATTGAGCCCAATACTTGTGCATATTGAAGAGCACATTCTGAAGTGGAAGTCAAGAAGAAATCTGCTGCTGGCCTCGGAGGACCCAGGATGAAACTGGTGAAAACAGAATGTAGTTAAATATAGTTATTGTTAGGTTTCTTTATGTTTATAGACAAATTTCTGATTTACTTTCTGATTATTTCTTTTAAGCCTTTCACTGAGAGACCTTGGAAAAAACTTTTTAAAAAAGCGTGAAGATGCATCATTTTGGACATTGCATCTGTCTTTAGTCATCTAGTATATCCCATTTCTGTGCAGTGGCATAACTTCAAACATTAACCCTCTAGAGGAGGTTGTTCTCTTTCTGTTTCCTCTGAACTCCATGGTAGTCATGTCGCCCAGATGAGGTAAACCCCATCTCATGTTTCAAACAAACAAACAAATGAAACTAACCAAAGTTTTCCGCTTGACTTTTACTCTCTTTGGTCATGGATTGTTCATATTTCCCTGAAACTTACTAAACAGAAAAGAGAGAATATAAATACATTGAAGCTTGATTTTCGGAAGTAATACTCAAGCCAAGTAAGCTTTCATTTTAAATGGCTAATACCCAGAATTCATCTGAAGTCAAAACTTAAGACAAAATTTCTTTCTGGTGAAAAGGTTTTCTGTTGTTTTCTTTCTTTCTCTTTTTTTTTTTTTTTAATTGGTTTTGTTAAACACAGTGTCACTGAGATCTCAGCAATGCAGCATGCACAACTGAAGGAATGGCACACATCCAGAAATTTAACATTAAGTTTGGTTGCTTAGTGTTTTATGCATTCTCTTGCTCTGTGAAATGGATCCATAGTTTTGCATTCTCTGTGGCTTTATACCAGAACTGTTGCATGTTTAACCCTTAGGTTTTTAATAGATGGGTATTGATTCTAGGGATGTTAGGAAGTACTTGCTTTATTCAGTCAGGTTGCACTTTTAAGGGGAGGGAAATTTGGTGGAACAGGTAAGGGAGAGTGCTGGGCAAGATTGTTACATCCTGTAGATACCTGTGGAAGGAATCAACTTGGTAGATTGGAAGGAAGTGACAATAAGTTGGCCCCTTCTCCATTGTGAGAGTCGCAGCCCCTCTGACTTGGTGGTGCTGGAGAAGCAGCTCTGAAGGAATAGTTCTCCCTTTTCTGTGTCGTTTCTTTCTGTAACTTTCCTGTATAATTTTAAGATGTCTGGGTAGGAAGAGAGAAAGAGAAGCAGGTTAGTTTTCTTTTTCTTTTAGCTTGCTGTTAGAACTGGTGCTGCAAAGGGGGAACTCACCTGTGGAGGATGGCAAGTCTTAGCAGATTAGTTCTCTTCTTGTTAGTGCTAGCCAACACTACATCTACTTTACTTCTTGGGAGAGATTGTAAATTGATGGTCAGTCCTTTAAAATTGGCAGTGTGGGAAGATTTGTGATACTGTAGCTATGGAAGATACGAATATGCACAAAGCCTCATAGGTTAAGTTATGTCTGATTTGTTTTTTTCAAGGGGAACCATTTTGATAGCATTCAGAATTAGATGCATTTTGTTAATCTCGTTAGTGTGAAGTGTGTGCTTACCACTTGTACACAAACTGTTTCAAAGATTTCTGCAGTAGTCTTGCTTAGCATCTCTCATTTTGTGCATTTCAGTTTCTTTTCAAGGCACGCTCACTGTGTCCTGCTGTTTTTACTAGGTTTTGGTTTTAACTTTGGTAATCACCAGTGTGACATCTTTTAGCTAGGGCTGCAGTTCTGTTGTTGTACTTCAGAATAATGGTTTTTTTCTTACCAGGGATCATGTGCAAGCAATGCAAGAAAGAAAAGCTCTTCATACTTTACTGGCAAAAAGGCAGGCAGATCTCCCTCCAAGGAGAATGAAGGATAGCTACTTGGAAGTTATTCTACCTCTAGGAAGTCAACCTGAAATAAGAGAAAAGTACCTGAATGTACACAACAGTGTAAGGTAACAAAGCAACCATATTACATGTACAGGAAACTGTTGACTTCTGTTTGCTATGTGTATAGGCATTTAATTGTCAAATCCCTGTATTGCAGGTTTGGAAGGATACTTGAAGATCTTGACAGTTTAGGAGGTATGTATCTATGCCCTTGTAAAGGCTGCACAAAGTGAGTTTGAGTGCTGCTGAGCACTGATTGGGGCAGAGTATGACCTTGGAGGGAAACCCATAATTGTGCTATTGCAGAAGGGAAGGGAAAAAAGAAGACACTGGTACTGAAAGAGAAGGAAGGATGATAAAGAACAGATGGAAGCAAAATTGTTCGGCTTCTTGCCTCTGTCAGAATTTTAAAGGACCAGCTATAAAAGTAATTTACTGAAAAGTGATCCTACATTATGAATTTGCATTGAGTGTAAACACAGAGAAAATTTGTGGAGTGCATATTGAAAATGAAAACTAATGATTTTTTTTTTAATCTTGAAAAAAACCTCAACAAAAATTGACACAAACCCCAACAGATAATGAGATGCAAATATTTAAATCTTCCCTTTGGGGACAAGAGAATATAATCTGGAAAGAATGTAATGTATCCACTGAGAACAAATTAAAAACAATTGGTGTATATTCTTGGGTTCTGCAAATTGTTGTTAAGGGTAAAACCAACTCAGTTGTTTCATGAGTTAGTTTTCTTAATTTTTTTCTCCTTTTTATTTATTTGTGGTCTTGAAAAGTTCAAGATCTTTGATTTTTGTATTACAAGTGCAAGGTTGTTAATAGAACTGGGAGATACTTTTATCTTAAAACATGACCAGGTGATTTTCTCCTTCATCCGAGTTCTGTAGTTGGTTGGGAGCTTTTTGATGGAAGTTTTTGACAAAAAATTAAGTGCTTATTAAGGGAAAGTTGTGAATAGAACAGTTTTTTTCTGTTACTTCTGAGAGTCCAGATGGGAAAAATTGAGGAAGGCAGAGAAAGAAATGAATTTGACGATAGACAAAATAGCTGCATGACTGATATTTCTTCCTGGGAGATGGAAGATACTGACTTCAGTGTCTGTTCTGAATTAGAAAAGGAGACTTCAAACTGTTGGCTACCCTCCACTGTTAGATGACATGAGCCTGATTTTCATTCTATGCCTTGTTTATTTTGCCCAGAAATCTGTGAAGATCTTACTTTTTTCCTGTGACAGCACAGAATGTCTTTGCCTTGTTTGCAGTCATACTGGGCTCCAGTCAGTTCCACTGGGGATGTATTGTTTTGGGTTAATAAAGATTCTGTCCCAGTTAGACAATATTCGGGGTAGTCATATTGATAGGCTTAACAGGTTTTAGAATTGTGACTTCAGTAAACATAGGGAAAAAACATCTTAGATTACTTGGAAGGATAGAGGTCTTCCAGATCACAGATCACAGAATATTCTGGTTCGGAAGGGACCCACAAAGATCATCAAGTCCAACTCTGAAGTGAATGGCCCATATGGGGATTCCTTCTCTCTTATCTTATTAAGTACAAGACAAATAGTTTTGATAATGAAAATCTGTGTTGAGTGAAAATCATATGAGCGCTAGAAAAAACCATATCTTTGCAGCCTTGAATTACTCCAAGGAGTCTGTTTACTTGGATGTGCTCTTACAAGCAAAGCTAATTAGTTTAAATAGTGGTTTAGCTAGTAGTAATTGCAGTGTGATAAATACCTCTGACTATGGTTTCGTGCCTGTAAGGCACAGTTTATTTAATCTCTACCTCTTTAAAGGAATCGGTATTTAAAAAGTCCTCAGATAGCATGTATCCTTGGACAGCCTTCATGAAATCAAAATAGAAGATAGGAAGAGTCTGAGACAGGGAGCTGCAGAGGTAGAACGAAGAGATTATGTGGGATTGAAAATCAAGCGATGATCTGGTTTCAAATGCTTGGTTAAATTTATCTTTGTATTAAGTAAATATGCATAAAACTGCATCTGCTGCTGTTTTCTTTATAGCAATCCCATGTGTTACATACATGAAAATGTGGAAGCTGTGCTCTCCTGTAGTGGGATACTTTAGTTTGTGTTTTCCAGGTACCTCTTATGCTTTGCAAAGATGACTTTGATCTGCTCCACTTAGGTTTTTGCTAAAGAGCTGACTCATTTTTTGTCTCTCCACAGTTCTTATTTGCTACACTCACACCAAGCAGGAAATGCAGCCAAGGTCTCCTTTATCCATAGTTACAGCTCTGGTGGATAAAATCAGTAAGTGTCAATTTAGTAAATAAAAATAGTTTCATCTGCTTGTTATACTCTTTTATCAGCTACTGCCTTCCCATGGTTGTTATTGAGGATACATTCTTCACTCCTGTTTAGTTCACTTCATCTTGTTTTAGCTTTGAAGTTTTGTGGCTTTTGTTGACAAGAGGTGGGAAGGGGGTTTTGTAGATGCTTTTCAGCATTTCGTGTTACTTCCCTTCAAAATATGACTTTCATGGTTCCTGCACTTTTGTGGTTAGTTTTATTTTGGCATGCAGGTTCCTAGCTTCATTATTGAAAAGTGGTTGTTCTGGTGGACTTGGATCTTGCTTGTGTTGCCTGTTCTGCTGAACGCTTCCTTGGGTCTGCTGTCCACCTGTGTGCCTGCTTCCTGCTTCTGTTCTGGCTTCAGAAGTCTGCAGAGGCAGAAACTGCAGAGAAGCAGTGTGGTCCCTTGCAACAACTGTCTTTTCTGGGTTGTCTCTGTGTGTGTTGCCACTTTCAGATCACATAAAGGTCCTAGAGAATCTGGCCTGTCTAGTATTAATTGTGAGTGATCTGTGTCTCCTAACCCTTAGTGTTTGTCTTGTAGATTTGTGCCAGAAGATTATACACCCAGACTGTGACATCAAGTTCACAGGCAATGTTTCTTGGGTTGGGAAGACCTCCATGGAAGTGAAGATGCACATGCTGCAGGTTGGTTCCTTTGACTTCTCTCCATCTTATGACAGGCATGAGGTGCTTCAGGGGGAATTTACAAGAGCATATAGTGACAGGGCAAGGGGGAATGGCTTCAAACTGAGAGAGAGTGGGTTTAGATGAGTTAGTGGTTACTTACTGTGAGGACAATGAGGTACTGGAACAGATTGCCCAGGGAAGCAGAGGTGCTCCATCCCTGGAAGTGTTCAAGGCTGGGTTGGAAGGGGCTTCGAGCCACCTGATCTTGGAAGATGTCCCTGCCCATGGCAGGGGGATTGGAACTGGATGTCTTTAAGGTTCCTTCTAACCCAAATCACTCTGTGATTCTGTGATTCTGTGATAATGCAGGTAAACAGGTAAATATTTTTTTATTCAATTGTTCTCCTTAAGTAAAGTCTCTGATGTAGAAGATAATGTTACACCTTTTTTATCTGAACTCCTTACTGTGCTGTCATTAGTGGTAATTTGGTATTGACAAAAAAAGAATGCTATGGCATTTCTCAGAGTAAAGGTTAAGCAGATCCTTTTACAATGCCCTTGTTGATTTCCTCCCCTCCCAGCTCAAAGTTTTTAATAAGCATTCCCTCGTAAATGTTTCCATTGCAGAATTCCTTAAACTAAAGTTTTAATTATTTCCTTGTCTTTGACCTATTGTAAGAGATGTTGGAAGAAATGACAGAATGTGAAAGTAAGCAGAATTAACAGTGTGATTGAATAGTTTATGTCGACTAAATAGTTTGCTAAGCACATTTATAATTTTAGAGTTCAGTAGTACATTTTTTTCCTGTCTCTTTTAGCTACATGATGGTGATTACAACCCTGTGTTAGATGCAACCTTTGTCATGGTGGCCCGGGACCCAGAGAATAAACGGTAATTGGTAGGACAGGAAAAGTTTCCTGACTTCTGCAGTGCTGAAAATGGCAAACATGGCAGCTTTCTCTTTATGTGTAGAAGCCATATAATGTAGGTGGTAAATAAAGCACATAGTTGATGCTTTCTGCTGGCAAGTGTTAACTTTCCTGTGACAAGCTTCAGACTTGATTTTAGCAGTCATGATACCAGGAATTGCTGGTAGTCTTGGGATCTGATCCTTTTTTTAAAGAGATTTTTCTCTGTGTTTGAGTGACTGGTCTGAATGAACACAGAAGTGAATGAGTCTGCCAGAAACCCACCTGCATTCTAGTAGTTAATGATTGAGTTTCAGTGGTTAAATAGACTTTGAGTGAGCAATACCATTAATTCCACAATAGACACTTAATAGCTGTCATCAGAATAATTCAGGTCAAAACTTGCTAGTGTAACTAAGATGGAAGTGGTAAGTATTCCCACAGAACTTTAAAAAACCCCAGACACTTATTTTGTTATTTTTCTGGTTTTACTTTCTCTAGAATTCCTTAGTCATTAGAATAAAAGGCTGCTCAGTTGCAGTTTAGGTTTATGACTCCAGCATCAGAAAAATTGGCTGTAATTCTTAACTCTTTCCTGTATAGCCTGCCAAAGTAATAAACAATTCTCTGTTTCTGATTAGTTTAAATAATTGCTTGTATTTACCAAAGAAGGACGTGTTTAATGAAGGGGTTTTACTTGATATAATTATGTGGTCCTGATAAATTAGAAGTAGTTGTTAGGTTGATTTTCTTCAGATTTTTTTCTAGAACCAGTGAACATACTATGCATTAAGAAAACCAATTATATTATGGTTCCCATTTTCAAGACTAATTTTTCAAAATCATTACATCAAATTGATGTAATTATACAGTAGCAGATTGAGGACAAGCCTACATGGACTTGTGCAGATAGATGCCAACTTCAGTGGCTGTTGTACAAGCTAGCTGGCCACAGGCCAGCTGTGGTTTGGAAGCATTCTGTCCATATAAGGAAGGTATTTGTGTGAGGTCAAAACCCTTCAGAGAGGTACAGGATGTGTTAGGTTGACTTTAGTGTGGCTTTGGGACCACAACAAACTTGAATCTCAGCAGCCTGGGGCTTGGTCAGGAGATCTGATGGAGATGTGTGCTGAGCTGAGGAGAGGGAAAATGGGCTCTGTGATGAAGAAGGAGCTGATGGGTCTCCCAAATCCAGAGGTTTAGCAAACCAGTAAAAAGCAGTTTGTTCTAAGAGAAAAGATCCTCTCTGCCTCTTGTTGGCAGCCCAGGTAAAGGCTTGGAGTGGAGGTGAATTGTTCAGCAGGTCTGTGTGTGTGTGTGTGCATGTGTGTAGATGTATGTTGTTCTCAGCATTTGTATAAATACTGAAAGTAGAAAAGTAATAATTAGAAATTATGGGAAAGAATGGCTCTTGAAAATAAGCATTTGTCTTTACTTGTGAAAATAATGTTATATAATTAGATTAAAGTAAACTTGTGCAGTAAAATAAACAGAAATTTGTGCTCAAGGCTCGTCATAATCTTCTTTGATAAGTGGAGCACATGGTAAACAGCTTTTGGCTGTTGATAAGGCTGTCAGGGGAACATGTAGATTATAAAAACACTTGCTAGCTATAGCACCGTGCTCCTTGTATTCCAGGAGGAATGGTACCAATCAAGTTTTGGTTTAGACTATCCTAGATCATTGTGTTTTAATTTTCTGAGTTTCGGAACAGCTTTCTTCTTGAACAGTCTTCATTATAATTTATGGGTTCAATATTAGCTTTTTAAGAACCATGGATGTGTCACTTTCTCTTTCCTGATTGCACTAGGTAGTGGTTGGATCACTTAAGTGCCTGTTCAGAATTAAAGCTAATGTGATATTCTGTTGGCAGCCATATTTATTTCTATCATATAACCTGAAGTATGTCATTCATCTTGTACTCTGTATGTGAGCAAAAATGGAAGACTGTTATAATGTATTTACAGGACAAATTCTTGTAAAGTTGGTAACTTAAAAAACAACTTCCTGTCTATAGGCCAGCATTTGTTAATCCACTCATTCCTGAGAGCCCTGAGGAGGAAGAAATCTTCAAGCAAGGGGAATGTATGTCATATTTCCTGGTAGTATGCACATTTGCCTGAGTTTCAACTAAATAGCTGGGAGGAAGTGAAGTTCTTGTACCATTGGCCACACCTGAAGCTGATTGTTCTGTATTATCACAGAGTTTCTTGTTTGATGTGTTCTGTACTTTGACAGGAGTACTCAAGTTTTCTGTAGGAACAGTGTGTGGGTGTCATAAAATATGTATAGTAGTTCTTCATCACATTCATAGGGTACTAGTGAACTTCTGCTTTATTTCAATGCAGTCAATTCTAAAAGCCAAATTTCTGTTTGTATCTATAGGACCATGAAGTTACAGGATTTAACTTACAGGGGGAAAAGGAAAAATGGAAAGACAGTTCCAGGTTAAAATCTTAAAAGTCATTATTTATTTTTTCTTTGAACTCAAATACTATGGTTTGTTTTTTTTTAATGTTCAGTGAACAAGATGAGGAGGATTGATTTCAGCACTGCTTCCTTACTGAAAATGGCACCCACTGCAGAAGAAAGAAACATTGTGCATGACATATTCCTTAATACATTGGACACAAGGCAAGAAGGGGAGGGGTGAAGGAGAACATCTCAAGGAAAAGTGCCTTTTGATTGGGTACTCGTAAGAGGGTAGTCTGGAATAAACGCACACTTAAATTCTGTAGCAGTTTATTTGAAATGCAGGTACAAACTTTAATGTGACATCTGCAGCTCTTAGAAAAGTCTTCTGTTGTTCTAAACAAGCTGTTAGGAATAATTTTGAGGAAAAAGATTAATAATATTTAACCAGATAAGAGAATGGAATGGTTTTGTGGTCATGACTTGCACAATCAGTTTTCTGCCATGATACCTAATTAAAAAACCTGTGAGGGCAGGAACTGGCCACCTTTTGACCAAATAGCCTTGCAGTGTGTTTTAAATACAATACCTGACAACATTATTTGAGGGAGTTGTTAGCATATTTTTCTTATACTTGAGATTGGTGTGAAGTCATCTGATGCCAGCAGTGATAGAACGTCTAATTACATTAGTGCAATGTTGTATTTGTGATAATTTATAATTTAACTTACTAGCCTATACAATTGTTATTTTTAAGGCTGTTTACCAAAGGCAGACATACTTTCCCTTAAAACTAGCAGTTGTACTTCATACACATTCCGTCTGTGTTTGAAAACTTCAAACTGTCTGCATGTTTGATGTTGAATTACTCTATTAACTCACTATGTGCTTTTATTTCCTATTATGACTTAAAAAACAGAGCAAGGCTTTTCTGACAAAGTGTACCCTTTGTGATTGTGATTCATCTTTTCTTTCATGTACTTTTCTCAAGCCTCTTCATTCACATAAACTTGAACATTAACAGAAGTTTTTGAAAGATCAGGAGCATAGGTTTATTGCAGTAACAAATCAAAGGACAGCTTTAGATAAGGCTTCAAGGTCAGCTGGAACAGTATTCAGTGATACCATTTCTGTTTTGGGTTTTATTATGGTGTTCTATGTTTTTGTGGGGGTTTTTTTAGTGTATGTCTGCATTTGCTATTTATGCTTTTTTGGCTTGCTGAATTCTGCTAATTGTGTGGACTATAAAGTTTATTGTCTCTTCCAAAGGACAGTGAGTTTCCAGAGTCGTAAATTACCACCCAATTCAGTGTGGATGGAAGATGCAAAGCTGAAAGCCCTGCAGATTTGCCATCCTGAGGTATTTTGAGAAACATTAATGAATTACAGAAAGTTACTTAAGAAGTAACTTTGAGAGGGAATTTTTACAAGTACAGGACAAGGGGTAATGGCTTGGAACTGAAAGGGGAGAGGTTTAGAATAGATATTAGGAAGAAATTTTTTACTGTGATTGTGGTAAGGCTCTGGAACAGGTTGCCCAGAGAATTTGTGGATGCCCCATCCTTGGAAACGTTCAGAGCCACACTAGGTGGGGCTCTGAGCAACCTGGTCTAGTGCAAGGTGTCCCTGCTCATGGCAGTGAGGTTGGAATGAGATGTCTTTAAGGCCCTTTCCAACCCAATCCATTCTATGACTCTGAATTTTTATCTAAGTTTAGTCAAACCATTATTTTGTTTGGCTTCTGCAGTCCTTGCGATGTATTTAGAATCTAGTTTCTTTCACCAGTTTTTTGTTATTTATATCGATTACCACTGCAAAATGGATGATTTTTAATGACCTTGTTTTCTTACCAGACTGTTCATTTTGTGTAGAGAAATTCCTTTGCAAGGCATTTGCAAGAAGTTTGGCCTTGGTTTGCTGATACAGTTTTGAGTTGTTATCTTATGCTGTCAAATTAGTCAGATGAGCTCCTATTAAGTAAAGTTGCTGTGGGCATTTTGAATTTTACATACATATTTCAGTAGTGCTTTTTATATATTCAGGTGTTGGGACTTCTCTTAAATACTGTGAACTCAAGTGCAGACTTCAACAGAAGGCTTTGAAAATAATTTGGTATTTGTTTCTATGTACAGGAACGGAACATCTTCAATAGGATCTTTGGTGGTTTTCTCATGAGAAAGGCATTTGAACTGGGATGGGCAACTGCTTGCAGCTATGGGTGAGTTGTAGACCTGCAATATTTATATTATTATTTATATAATCCGGAGCACTGTGCTCATACATAGAGGTTGGGAACCCAAGCTAACCAACCTAGTGGCAATCTTAGCTGAAAAAACTTAGGTGTCTGATAGAATTGTGCACTCTTAGTGCACAGTGCTGCTTTACTTGGAGCATCTGTCATATTTACAAAGAGATTGGCATCTTGCTCCTTGAAACTTGGGTTTTAAGCATTGCTTGTCAAGATGGAAAATACATCAATTTTCTGTTTTCTTTTATCTTACCAAGCTATTGAGATGGACTTTTCCACCATTTAACATATTCATTCTGTCTTTGCATTCAATACTCAAGAGGAATGGGTTCTGATCTTCTTCTATTAACTGCTTGAGCTTAGGAAGTGTGACTGAAGTCATCACCCAGCAAAGGTCTATGTGTAAGTTTAATGGGGCATAGTCTGATATAAAGTTAAGTGGTTTGTGTCAGTGCTTGGAAAACTGAGGCCTGAGCAATGATGGCAATGAAGATTGTCTAGCAAGTGTAAGCCATAAGATACAATAATGGTGCAATAATGTGTCCTTAGTGTGTACTTCATTGGTGTGAGAGATTTCCTCCAGTGATGACATAACTCCTTAACACTTCCTGTAGCCTCTGTTTAAGGAAGAGATTTATTCTCTAGTAACCCTTCATTAAAATGCTGACAAGTAGATATTTTAAATGTCTCCAAACATCCTTTTTATTCTTGAGAAGAAATTTCTCGTTTGCTTCCTCAGGAGTTCCAGACCCTTTATTGTATCTGTTGATGATATCATGTTTCAGAAGCCAGTTGAAGTTGGGTCCTTGTTACTGCTTTCTGGACAGGTAGGAGTTGATTTCCTTTTGAAAAGGAGCAAACCTTGTCTTTGCTGTCACCAGTGTTACTCACTGCTGATGAACACTGTGTTATGAGATTGTGTGACTTTTCTTGTTAAATGGTATCATGAAGTCTCTTACAATTTTCAGCACTTGTGGGAAATTACAAGCTCTAACTCTTGTTTTAACTGTGTAGGTCTGTTACACAGAAAACAACTACATCCAGGTTCGAGTACACAGTGAAGTTTACAATGCAAATACCAGGGAGCACCATACTACCAATATTTTCCATTTTACATTTATATCAGAAAATGAGGTCCCACAAGTTGTTCCTAAGACATATGGAGGCAAGTATCCCATTAGTATGTTGTCATCATAATTCTGTAAAAAAGATTAATTTCTTTCTCTTGGAACATGGGTTATTTTAATAGATGAACTGTTGGCATTTGAATAATTTAACAGGATTTCATGGCAAACCACATATATTTTATGCTTTGATGACAGTGTGGATTGCTTCTTGCTTTTGCCAGTCTGTGTAGTTGTAGTTGCTCACTATTGATACTAGGTTACTAATGTGTTTCTCTTCTCCACTTTTATTTCAGAGTCCATGTTGTATTTAGATGGGAAGCGACACTTTACTGCAGTCATGAAAGAAATCTGACAGGCACTGGGTGCTGCCTCAGCAGTGTAGCAGCATGCTGTCTTGGCAAAAGCTGTCACCAGAGATGGCTAATGGACAGGTGCTTGTGACACTCAAAGAAAAACCCAACAACCCCCCCCAAACCAAACCAAACAACCCCCCAAACCAACCAAACCCAAGCTCCACATCAAACCCCGCCTTTTTAGTACTCTTTATGTATTTGCATACATTTGGGTTTTTTTTATTCTTTACTACTAGAATTTGTTGAAATCTTTTACATGCCAGTGCTAGGAAAAGAGGCTGAAAAAATACAGTCTTAGGCTTTGGGTAGACTCTCTTTGTCTGCTTTGAGAGATCTCTTTACAACCTTTGCTGTCTTGTCACCATCTGCTGCCTTTCCCTTAGTAGCTCTCTTTTGTGTTTCCCTGATAAGGGATAGAAGTTCTTCAGAAAAAGGTGTGCAATAAGTAGATACACACAGGTGAAGCAACTTGACCTACATTCTTGTGTAAATTAGGTTAAGGGTCATAATTCTTTTTTTACAAGGACACATGCATCTAAGCAGCAGCAGAAGCTCAGAAGTTACTAGTGTGTGCACAGTGGAAAGCAGGTGTTTCCCATCAGTGGGGATTTTACAAGGTTATTGCAGCTTCTGTTCGGATGGTTTCATGCTCCCTTGGGAGGAAACTGATTTTTGCAATGAAATGAGGTGGCCAGATGGTATTTTCTGGCATTCTGTTTGTGTCCTTGCCAGCCTCTTCTAACTCTTTTGTTTGTTTGTTTTAATATATAACTGTAAGTGAGTTCCTTAGTGAATTATTTCTCATGGCCTGGGGACTAGAGGTCTGTTTGCGAGACTGGGTGGGACTGGGAAATAGCACTGTAGAACAGAACATCTTGGTTTATTAAGGATTGGGAACAAAAAAGGTAAAATGCTGCCCAAATGGTAATGGTGATGTTTGGTGCTGCAGTTAGGGGTCCCGAGAATCTGTTGAGCAACTCCCAAGTTAGCTGCTGAATGATGGGAGGATATTTATCCCACTGAGGGGTGGTACAGCTAGAGGACAGTCTCATCCTCAGCTGGGTTATTTATCTGTTCTCTTGGTGGACTGTAGTGCAGTATGAGTCTTGCACAGCTCTGAAGGTTGTCAAGTTTACCTGTGAAGGACAGAGTACTTTCCCACCACAGAGGGGACACCGTGGTGGACATAACTATGGCAAATAAATAACAGGAACAGAGTACTTGATACTGAAGTGCTTCTGATGTAATGGAGAAAGTTTTAATAATCTCCAATTTCTGGCACATAAAGCCCAATTTCTTGAAATCGGGAAGCTGAGTGGATGGGAGGCATCAGCCTTTAGTAGTGAGTATGTCACAAGCACAAACCTGGATCTCTGGTACCTTCACATCAAGATTGATGTCCTAACTGATCAGGACACCCAAAGAGGAGTTGGGCTCAGTGGTTAAATGGATGAAATGTGATGTCTTACAATACACAAGAACAGATTCTGGCTTCCCTGTGAGGTTTAAAATCTTTTGAAAAGAGGATGCTGCAAATAGGAATTATGTGAATCAGCACAGATGCATGAAGCAGGTTGATAAAATAAAGCAGCATGTTGAGCTTTTATTTCTGAGTAAGAAAGCCTGAGACAGTGACAATTAGGACCAGTTTCCTTTGGTGCTAGAATGGCATGAAGTTCATGACTCCTAACAGCTCTTTGCTATTCCTGTCAGGAATTGTAATTGAGCATTGTAATAATTGGCGTGTTACACATCAACCTTTCCTTCCTAAGATTCAGCTGCTGTTATGGATGAGTTAGATGGCTTTCCAGAGGAGGCACAGGGGTGTGGCCTGATCCAGAACAGATTCATGCATTGCCCTGATGGTAAACTCTTGGTTCCTTCTGTAGAGTTTCTCTCTTCAGCCACACTCCAGTGCTGACTCAGCTCTATGTTAAAATCTTGATGTTAACATCTATGATGTTAAAATCTTTTTCTCTAATGGTTATGATGCTGTGGAGATAACATTGTATTTTCTGGGTTTTTCCTTTTTAAAACTGACTCTATTATAGACTGACCACACAAATAAAGCACTGAAATTCTATCTCAGCATCTTCCCCCTCTCTGCAGGGATCAACGTTGACCGTTAAAAAATAAATAGGAAGGCAGGAAATGATCTGTTTCAGAACTATGTATTATTCCTGACTACCTGCAGGTTTTTATCACTGACCCAGTGGTCCTACCCGGATCACTCTTTTATAACATTTGTAAGTTAAGGGATATCAAGTTCGTCCTCTACTGACTTTTCAGCTGCATTTAAAGATGAATTTATCATAATTTCTAAATTCAGCCTTTGGTAAAGGGTTGGAGAGGAGAAGAAGAGGTAATAAACTACAGAGGAAGGTGTGACATCAGAACCTCTGAACACAGTGAAGAGAATGAATGCCACAAATGAAGATGCATAGAAAAATCGATGTGTTCTCACAGTTCATGATAATTTAATCACATACCACAATGACAGTAGTTACAGAATGTAACAGACATACAGAATGTGTGTGTGTGTGAGCGCATATACACATATGTAAAAGATATTATATGTCTTTCTGTTTATTGCTGTATCTATGTACTCATATGTATTTTCTACTCCGAGAAGGTGACTCTAAGCTGTCAACCTCTCTGGTGACAGGCTACAGGTATCTTTGTTCAAGGGTGTGCATGCTGCTTTGTGCCTTTGTGTGAGAAAAATGTTCTCAGATCTCACATTTAGAATTAAAATATTTCAAAAACAGTAATTAATGTTGGGTTTATGTTGCAACTTATGTCCAGCCTGTCATTGCTGTAGGTGACTAACCATTACCACAGAAGCCTAAAGGAATTGCTAGAAAATGTTTTTCTTTATAGTAAACTTATCTATATAATTAATTGACTGTGGCTCTGTAGCAGGAAGCAAATGTCTGTGCCCACTGTGTCTTGGAATACGGTGAGGAGGAGCAGGATTGCCTCCCCTTGCCCTCTCACTTAATAGTGATATAAAAGGAGATTTCTATGGGACTGGCTGAACTAAGTGCCCAAAGGAGTGCTTTGTTTCAAATGTTTTCATTTTTCTGTGGTTAAAAAAATACTAAAATTACTTACTCAAACTTCATGTAACAGCTTTTGGTAGCTCTTTTTCAAATACAGACCATTCCTTTGCAGCCATGTTGTGCGGTACAGCACTCTGGGAAGAAGTTTGCAGGAGCTGGTGCAATGTGGGCCACTGAGCAACAGTTTTAGGTCAGAAACTTGCTCTAAACTCACTGCATGCTTAATGGGTTTTACTGCACGTCCAGTCCAGCCTTTGTCTGGTGACACTGGTTTGATTGCTGATCCTCCTCTGACTGTGTTCTTGACTAGGCATGGGAGAGATCATTTCTTCATGGGTTAGGAACAAGCTAACAGGAAAATAAAAGGGTAACTATTCAGCTTTCATGAAAGAGAAACTGGGGACTCCTTTTGTGGAAGATGTAGTTGGATGACCAGACCTGCACAGAAAATATACTGGAACACTTCTCTGCCAGCAGAGATCCTTGTCCCTTCAGGGCTCCTGTCCATGAGGCTGGAGGCACTGCTGGGTGTTGTCTGCTCCTTCCCTTCTCTTACATAGCAGAAATGGGAGATTTCTGGAGAAGGGGAATGGGACTCTAGTGACTGGTGCTTGGGGCACTTAGAAAGAAGAGTGGTACAGGTTCTGGTCCTTATAGCATCACTACTTTATGTGGTAACTGCTCAGCTCTTTGCTTTTTCTCTTGAGAAAACAGGTGCCATCTGCATTAGAGATTAATCACAACACAGTGTTTGCTCTGACTGGCATCAGCTCATTTTAGCTCAGCTGAGATCAGATCACTGAGAGAGACCTGCAGAACAGCCTGGTCTCCAGAACCATGTGTGACCTCCATAGTAGTACTCTCAAAAGAGCTGTGTTAACCTGCCATCACTGCCCATTTCCCCACAGATGTGTAATAGAATAATTTTGGTCAGAAAATACCTGTAAGATCATTGAGTCCAACTGTAAACCTAATACCAGTACAGGCTCCCAGCAATGTGGTGTTTATTTTTAGGATATACTTGAGTTTGCAGAGGAAGAGGTTTCTGTGGGCAAGGAATGGGCGTAACCCAGGAAGGCTGCAAAGGGCTACATCAGGTAATAACATCAAAAATCTGTGCCATTATTATTATCTGAATTGATGTACTTCTGAAAGTGACATCCAGGTCTCAGCTAGATCCATCCTGCTTGGAGAGGTGGCTTTCAGCTGCAGACCTCACCACCATATATAGTTTAACAGCTGAGGGGGCAGTGGAGGGGTGTGGGAGGCTTGCCCAAAACAGCAGAGGAAGTTGAAGACTGTGCCTCATTATTAGTCATTACTTGCCTTACAGGAGCATTTTTGCTTTTTCTGTTGAGAAGACAGGCTCACAATGGCATCTGCATTTTATGCCCTTACAAGAGAGGCCCCTGAATATATCCCAGGGTTTAGGAAAGCAGAGATATATGAAATTTCATTTTTCCACTATTTCAAACCTCAGGTGAAGAGTACTGGAAGAACAGACTGCTTTGTCATTTGTTCATCTATGTACAATCACATAACAAATCAAGTCTTTGCTTAAGGACTATTTCCCTATTTCCCTAATACTTTTTATCCTCACTGAACTGCATTAAAAAAAAATCCCTATTCCATCCCTTAGCACATGTTTAAAATGTAAATGTGCATTTATAAAAACCTTGAAAGTTGACACAGCTATGCTGCTGTGACCTAAATTTGCAATGGTCAAAGCATGCAGATGGCCCCAGTCTTCTTCAGTCACTAAGTGTTCTCAGTGCTGTTTTCTGTTCTTGGCTTAGTCTCTACAGCTTTTGACAGCTGCTGTAGTTTGCTGCTCTTGGTGCTGAGTGTGCTGCAGGTGATACAGCCTGTGGCTTTGTTGCTGTAACTCACTGCTCACTGCAAGGAGCCATGGGCTGGGTGGAGTGTGTTCCACATGTGGCTGATAACTCATCTCTGTCTTTATCAGGTGTCACTGGCTGGCTCAGGGCCGGAGGTTCCTGCAGCTGGGAGAGAGAGCATTAGGTGTGACTGAGAGCCACCTGGCTGCAGAGGTGGGCAAGGCCTCTGGGGAACAGGGCACAGGCACCATTTCTAAAGGGGGCACAAGTGTTGTGTTCGTTTTATGCCTTGGGCTGCTGCTGAATATCCGTGTGGTAGCTGGGCTCACATTTGTCACGCTGCAGTGGCTTGGAGTTATCTGAACATTCTGTGTGTTGTTCTTGGTGCTTCAGGGTTGATGTGAACAGAATCCAGAGTAAAATTCAAGGTGATTTACATCCTAGTCGTGTGAGAAAGCACCTCTCTACATGCTGCCCTCTGGTCTTTGCGATCACAGGCTGGAGCAGCATGTCAGCAGCCTTTGGGGTTTGGTGTTGATCCCGTTCTGCCTCTGTTATCCTCTAGATAGGATGAGGGACTCCTTCTTTCCCCAGACCTCACAGGAAGAAGGAGGCTGAGGCTCAGTGGAGCTCTGCTTGCTCTGGTTGTGCTTCCCTCTGCCTGTGGCATGTGTGTAGGTGTTATTTGTATCAGAGCTGAAGTGAAGTGAAGCAGCCGCTTGTGGTCTGTGTCTGCAGTGACTAACACAGAGAGCTGCTCAATACTCAACCAAGTCCACAAAATCATGTAACTTCACCGTACAAATGCAACTCCTGGCCTAATTCTGCAGAACTGTAGTGAAGTGTCTGTGTATAGGGCAGGGAATTGTATGGTCTCGTGAGGGAAGGGGAAGTGAGTTCTCAGGCATGTGGGATCCAACTAAGAGTAATAATGTAGTGGTGCACATTAGAGCAGGAAGGTGCCTGTTGCCTTTTCAAGGATGACCCTGGTGAAAAGCTGACACAATTTCAGTTGCTGTTTTTCCAGTTGCACAGACTCTACCACGTCAAAGAGGAAGAGGTGGGAAGAAGCAAGACAACATCCTTAGGAAAGGGTTCTCCAGTGCACTCAAGTATGTCTTACATGGAGACGTTCTTTTTCCTTGAAAGAAGAAATCCACATCCATCAGCTACAAGAGTTTCTGATGATCACGTCAGTATTTATCTTGGGAAAGACTACAACTACTCCCTTAAAACTAGGAGCCACAGTTGAGGAGTGGATTGGCACAGGACACTATCCACCACATCCATCTGTTAACAGTGTAGGGACAGGGATAAAACTCAGAAAGTGTGAAAGAGAATTGATCTTATCAGCAAACAGACTACAAATTCAAGCATAGAAAAATTTACTGGTTCAGCCCTTGAATCACATGAACCAGTAGAGCTGTGTTTTTTTCAGTGCAGATGTACTGATTTATATAGTGTAGGGTATGTCCTTAGTAGCTGAAAAATGTTTTCAAGCTTTACACAGACTAGAAATTTAATTCAGCAACTGTAACTTATTCCTGGCTTTTAGGTTAGGTGCTATTGCCTCTGGACTACAGACAAATGTACCATAACCAAGTGGCTCTTTTTTTAGCTGTAGTTTCTAGAATGTGACCAAGCACACAGGATTTTTGCAGAAATTAAGAAATCTATTGATAGCAAAAGTCATGAATCTAAGCCCAAGATGTTAAGAGAAGTGAATTTGGGGAAGACTGAGCATCTAAACAAACCCTAAAGAGAAAACATGTATTTCCTAAGAATATACTCTAATAACTAATGAGGCACCTGTGCTTCACACAGGTTAGACTTCTGTTTAAACAACGGGCCCTTTAATGTTTTACTGCTGTTACATATTAATCAAACTCACAAAAGTACCAAAATTAATGAAATTTTATTGGCAAAAATCAAGTTGAATGTGACCTATTTAATTCAACAGAAGTGAGCCTCAGTTTAGTTTATCAAAATACTTCAGTTTTCCAGCTGGATCTGGAATTATCTGTGCAAGAAAGAAAATGAAAATGTTAGTCAAAAACCAAAGCCACAAAAACACAACAAAGAATAAAGCCAGAACAGCACAGTAATTCATAGTAAGATGCTACTGCCAACTCACCAGCAACACTGAAGAGTAATTTGTCAGTTGACTGGGTACTAGATTACTGCTCACCTCTAATGGTACCTAACAGCAGTAGCAGAGAGATTCAACTAATTGAGGCATGAGAGAGTGCAGCCTACCAAAGGAAGAATTTTGACAGCTTGCCCCAAAAGGAAGATATTTTGACAAATTAATGTCTGTAATCTAAAGGCTTAGAATTTACTTACAGTTCTTCCCTTGGCCACCACACTCTCATAGCTTCCTCTGGTTTGATCTAATTAAATCAAACACATTTAGAAGGCATGACTACATCTCTTAGAAAGGCTTTTTCAACTACTCTGCTATTACCTGCATCTTTTGCACAGAGGAGGTGGAGAATGCTAATGTATTGCTTTAGATTATTAAATTGGCAGTACTGGAGCTGTTAATGCCAGCATTGTAAGACTGTTTTTTAGAAAATATGTTAATGTCATGTTATCTAGGTGATCCTAGTTATGGAGGGCAGAAGTTTTCAGTGCCAAAATACAAATGTTAGGCCAGACAGCCCTCTTTCATTTTACAGTCTTAATATCCAGCTTTCCCCACTATGACACTCCTCTGCTAGCTTGAAAAAATTGACTCCCAGCCTCCAGTCATCCTGGGAAGTTTTCACATCCAGCAAAGAAATGTGGTTTAACATTCCACTGTTTTTTACTATCAAGTACAATGCTCACTAACTCTGCTTAGAGGCTGCTGGGACCTGGTTTTTGTTGAGCCAGCTCTTTAACAACAGTGCTCTGTCATTACCAGATGGTTCAGAAGGAGACCACATGCTCAAATAAATGTCAGTGATCTCATCTGAACGATGCAGCTGAGACCTCTGGTGAAAGTTTCATTATTCTGCCGAGGCTCGCTCTGGGCCAGGGAACACAAACAAGTTCAGTGAGTGTTTATCTGAACTCTGGCTCCTCTGCCTGCAGTCACATGGAGCCCAGGCGTAACAAAGAGAGGGCAATAGCACAGCAAAGCAGTGCTCCCTGCTGGAGTGCTGATAGTGGCACTGGCTCTGGCACATACCACAGCAGTCTGGAAACTTTTATCTTTCTGTTTTTGGATAGTGCCCAGGATCTGCAGTAAGAACCAACTGCACCAAGAATTTATACGGACAAATAACCAAGAAGATACAACAAACCCTTGAGTTTCCAATTTTCCCTCATCAGGTGTTAACAGGAAAAAAGTTCTTGATTGCAAACTCACTGCTGATCAAGTGAATTTTGTTCACACACCAGGAGTTTGAAACAACTGGAACAGGTCTAGTGTGAGGGAAATGAGCCTCTAATGAAATCAATAGTAATCCAAAAGATGTAACTTTAATAACGTCAGATTACTCACACTTTCTCATTGAAAGTTGCTAAGATTTTTGATTTGGTTTTAGTAGAAATGATGACTGAGTGCTTGTTAGTAGTACATGCATGTTAATATAAACAGTGACTTACTGTTTCACTGCCAGGTTTCCAACCAGCAGGGCAAACTGAAAAAAAAAAGGGGACAAAGCTGAAGTACATTTACACACACTGACTTTTGTGTGCTTAAAATTCTCTTTCTGACCATGAAATAAAACACCCTGAAGTGTCACATGTCAATATCTGAAACTATTAAATGTGCAGTTTTCTTTACACACGGGATGGTGACCTAACAGTTTATACCTGACACCACCTACCACTTCTGTTACCTGAAAACTGCAGATCTCTGGATGGATGCCTATGCCTTAGTTTAATTCTTGTGCCCTTCTACATGAAGTATTGGCAAAGCAGTGTCTGAGAATGAACACCTCTTCTAGTAAAACCAGAAATTTTGTAATAAAATTCAGGTGACTACCCAGAGACCTACCTTTCTTTCTTTAAATGCAAAACTAGGGGAATTTTTTAGTAAAGAAATTGGTTCAAAGATTCCACAAGTTACTGATTTTATGTCTAGCCTTTCTTAGGAGCAAAGGGATCACAGCATGTGCTTACCACATAGTGTGGCTGGGAGCCCTGGGACCACATGTACAGCTGCATATTCTGGAGTAAAGCTCTCATCTGTTCAGAGCTCTCCCTCTGAGGTTTCATTCCAAGCAGTTATGCCCCATTACACTGCTTTAAGATACGCTGACAGACAAAATGCCTCAAATGCTAGGAGGAATTGTGGAGAACTGTTACTCTGTGCAAAGAAACCAATAAGGTGTCTACAGAGGCTCTCCTCAACATTCATGTAAAAGTTAGGAAAAAATGTGGTATTCTGGAAACACTGCAAATCAACATTCTGTAAGACAGCTTTGTAACTAAATGTGGGTAAATTTCCTTAGTCAGATGTGCATAGCCTAAGTATCAGCATGTATCTTTTCAAGTCTGTACAGCACAGCAGAATAATGATTTGTACCTTCATATAAAGGTACTTTCAAATGCCTGGTGACATTGAGTTGAACTGGCATTTAAGCTGCTGAACATGTATTCATATTTAAACAAATCTTCAAATAAATTATTTAAAGAAATGTGAAAAGTTCACCCTGTGCTTGAACTGGAGGAATAAGAATTTTTGATACAAAGTAATGATCTGAAGCCAGTAAAACTTCTTGGGGAAAGATGATCACAGAGCACTTATAAAGAAAACACAAGTAATGCTGCTATAATTTCCACAGTGTCACCATGTATCTTGACATGAAACACTCTCAATTACTTGTCATAGATCCTCAATGAATGGCACAGGACAAGAATGGCCTGCATCTCCATTACTTTAGTATGCAAAAATGTATTGAAATATTTGCCCTCCTTCTTCACAGCCTCGTATTTTGTACAAATTTATGCTTGTGACACATGGTACATAATGCCAAAATTCACACTAAGGAATGCTTTATGCTCTCATTCTCATGGATGTGAAGCAAAATATAAATTACTATTCTAGAAACAACCTAAGGACCACGGAATTAAGCAGGGCAATCAAACCACTTCAGCCACTGCATGAGGCCAGTCCTTAATGCTACTGAGCATCTTTCCTCCAAAAAGCTACAAATACAGCTTCCAGGCTAAGTAAAACAATCTTCAATATGGCAGTATCTAAAAGAGCACCTTCTCCATGTTTGTCTGTGTACTGGAATGCTTGTACTAAACGAAGTGTTTCATCCACCGATCTCCCAACAGGAAGGTCATTCATTGTGATCTGTCGAAGGATTCTCTTATTGTCAATAATGAAAAGGCCTCTGTGGGAAAAAAAAGTGTGTGTGTGTGTTAGGAAACAGAATTAACGATAGCGTTGTTTTTATGCACTATTTTATGTCTGCTGGATGGGAGGAATTTGATCTTTGCAAAGACCATACAGTACCCACCGCCAGTAACCTACTATTCTTTACCTGGGTATCAGACGACATGAGCTGAGCTAAAGCTAAAATCAAAAAGGGATACTTCTTTGCAGAACATAAAACTAAGCTTTGACAGGCCCTGCCAGGGGATGTGCAGATGTTATGGCATTACAGGGATCCCAAAAGAAACTATGCAGTTTTAGGCAAATGTATCTCTTTAGGTCACCTTAGTCTTGACTCCACTTGGACTTGGGAGGTCCCTGAGCAACTGCAGTTCTGGTGAATCCTGCGTATTTGCCCTGCCTTGACCCCTCTTCTGCCTCATTATGACTATATTTTTTTGTGTTCTTCATTATTTGTTGCTTGCTGTGAATCCCCAAGTAAAATCTGCTCTCAAAGAAAAATTTCAAATGCTTCTTTAAATACAAAGCATTAAGAATTATCCCTGCAAAAACCCAACCGAACTGCAACCCAGTGAAATACCTAAGTGTATGTCCTTGATCTTCCAGATACACTCCGTAATCCTTTGAAATCTGGTGTGTCAGATCAGAAAGAAGGGGAATCTTCATTGGTCCAAGTCCTCCTTGTTTACGAGGAGTATTAATCCTTCGAAGGAAAGGAAATATAGATGTATTTCTCATAAAGATTTATATTCCCTACACAAGTCAGAAATCACAAACCAGATCAGTATGGACAGAAGGATTTAGTGCAAGTGACATTTTTTCTGTTCTGCACGCAAAGGAGATGAACAGTATTTGTGGCTTGAACAAAATGTTCACTAGATCTTTTGCAGGTTTTGTCCACATCTGTTAATGATGACCTCTTTCTTACCAGCCACATTTGCTTTATGCCAACGTGCTCATGAACTGGGACAATGTGAAGCATTTACTGATAGTTTCATTCTTTCGTATTTTCTTTTTGTATTTGAAGTATTTTTTGGACTGAGACATGACATAATGCAAGCAATACACACTAAACAAGCTTCAAAAATACAGGTACTTTCACACACTAGGGTTAACATTTATTTGAAACATTTGTGTCAATAGTATCACACTTTCACACACTATGATATACTTACACAGGCTAAAAATCTGGAGAGTACTGTTCTTCAGCTAAGATTGAACCATGAATAATGTTTAGCGAAAGACAAGAGCAAGATACGTACCATGCTAAATGAGTGAATTTGGAGTCCACAGAACATGCTACTACTTCAGTATTTATTGCTCTGAATTCTTCAATTCGGTCACTGAAGGCGATTATCTCAGTTGGACAGACAAACGTACTAGAAAATTTAAGACAAGATAAAAGTCAAAATTTCATGAAAAAGCCAGTTAACTCTCTGCTTAACTTAAAATGGTGGATTTATAATAAATTATTTCAGCTTTTGCTTATTTTTATCGCTTCTTCAAGTATTTAACCAAAATGCTGCCTGACAAATCCTCTACCGTCAGACTCTAGCTTAGCTACCAATGGATTATTTCTGAAGACTATAAATCTACAGTTATCTTACAATCTGGATTCAGAGTTCTTACAGTGACTTTCTTTTAGATTTTATGAATATTAACTAGCTGAATTTAAGCACGATAAGCCAATTTTTTTCAGAGAACCATAGTATAATTTGTTGTTACTGTGCATGTCTGCAAGTTTTAACTAATCTGTCTTCAACTTTTTCTACTACAGAAGAACTGAAGTAGTAAAGCTAATAGTGTTAAAATATTAAAGCAGTTATGCATCTTCATTTTGTGGAAAAGAATGGTACTGTCCCTTAGAAAGCAGAGATGTTTTCACTCAAGTTACTGCATTCTAAATAAAGGAGGTTAATGTTAAATGCTCTTAGGATGTTACAGGATGAGCTTAAAGGGAAAATGCCACCTCTTGGATACACTAGATACACTCTAGAAAATACACATGGGATGCTGTCTTCTATTTGCAGCACTGATTTACAGCATGAAACAGAACACAGAGGCTGCCTAACTGGGTAACTACGAAGTTGGTCTTTTTGTGTGGAGACACAAATTAGTGGACACAGTTATTAGGACAAAGATTGTGTTGCAATTTTACCAATGCATGATGAGATAATAAATGCAAAGAATATATTTTCTTCTGTCACTCCTTTCTTCTCTCCCACATTCTTACCAAACAAAAATACAAGACCTCAAAAAAAGAGAAGAATTAATGAATTATGAATCTAGTGTAGCTGCACTCAGTCTTGGTATGTCTACAGTGCTCTTACTTACAAGTCAAGAGGATAGAAGAAGAAGACAAGATATTTTCCTTCATAATCTGTTAATTTCAGCTCTTTAAACTCTCCATTAATGACTGCTGTTCCCTCCCAGTAAGGTGCTGGCTTGGAGACTGAAATGCAAGGAATGTTCAATTAGAAGTCAGAACATGACGCCCGTGTTCAAACCAAGGTGTCCAAGGACAGCTGTTCTTCCTTTTGCTTGAAAAACAACCTGTGGCACAGTTCCACAATGAAACTGCTTTACAGCTCTGAACAGGGGGTACAGAATGATGAAGAAATGAAGTTTTTTGTACACATGGAAAGTAAATAATTTGACCAATTTGTGCTTGTACGTGAGCCCTGCTGATCACTGATAATCAAGGCCACACAAACCTTATCTGGGCCTACTGAACAAACCACGTGTGCACTGCCAGCTCAAGGCACCTGCTCGACTGAAGGAGAAGCTGTTCACTACGTCAGGGACCCCCACTGTTTTGTTAGGAATAGCTGTTGTGAACCAGAAGCATCAGATAGCTCAAATTCACATTGCTCCTTTTTAGCCATGGGAACCCGTTTGGAATTCTGGTTGACAAAAAATACATGCCACAACATGTTTAGAGACAAATGCCTAAAACGCAGTATATGTTTATTAAATTACAACTCCTAAGCAAATTTTAACTTGAAGACAGCTGTGTTTTAAAAAAATATCCAGTTGAAATGCATGAAATATATTTACTATTCCTATCAGAAGGGATTAACCTTGAATTTAAAATATTAAAAATTAATCTGCCAGGTACTATTTTAATAGCAATGTGAATTCTGAGACAAAGGATAGGGTATGCTGGAGTTACAAGGTGATCTGAATACACTTGCGAAGTCAAGGACATTGACATACATCTCCAGGAAATTAGGCAAAAGCTTCTGAGAAAAATACATGGAATCTTAAATATTATCTGGATGGTGCCTGAATTGATGTGCTCTCCTTTTCTCAGGACAACCCACAGCTGCAGAATATAGTTAGTGAGAATGTATAACAAGGACCTTCAGATTAGCAGGGAGAAAGAAAAGATACTAAACAAAATACTGCATATCTTGAGCTCCTTCTAAATTAAGGTAATTGTTTTTGCAGTTATAAACACTTGTCTGTAATAACTGACATCGCAAAGAGTTTTCTCAACCCCAAACAATATTGGTATTGGTTACAAATATCTTGGCTGCTTTTCCCTTTTTTTAAAATTATTTTTGGTAGCATCTGCTTGCAAACGTTTAAAACAGAACGTACACCCTGGCTCAGTAAAGGAAAAGGATTTTAAAGCTGTACATTCTCACAGGGAAGATCATTTCTGAGTGATCTCTCTGTGCTCTCTGTCCTGCAGAACGGGACTTTTGAGCAGCTATCCTTGAGCACCTCACTGCGGCGCGATTTACGGTGTTTGCCCTCAGGTCTGTCATGTAAAGCACTTAAATCACAACAGAGCGCGGGCACAAAAGCCAGTGCCAAACCCAGCGCGGTGACAGCGGGTTACGAGAGGTGCCCATTCATTGTTTCTGATCGCAGCGTGAGCACAAAACATTCCTGTGTATCCCTTAAAGCGCTTTCCTGAACTCGTTCGCCATTTCCGGAACCACAGACCTTGCCGGACGCCCGTGAGACGGCGGCGGGGACCACGATGGAAATGCAGGTCCGGAAGGGGCTGGCGGGGGCCGGTCCGCCCTCGCCCCCTCTCCCCTGCCTGCGAGGCCTCCCCGGAGGCTGCAAGCGGAGCCGCCGGGGGGAAGGGAAGGGAACGGGTCGGGAGCCCCCGCGCGCTCCGCCTGACGTGGCGCTGCCGCCGCCCCGCTCCGCACCACAGCCCGGAGGCGCATTGCGGGCACGTCCCCGCCCCGNGCTTGCGGGCCCCGCCCCCCCCCCGCCCCCGCCGCTCCCGCAGCCCCATCCCCGCCCGGTACGTACTCTTGGCCTGGCTGAGGTGCAGCGAGTGGTCGGAGACGGGCAGCCGGGCCGCCTCCCCGGGGTACACCTGCCCGCCCGCGTAGTAATGGCACTGCTCGTCCCCGCGCTGCCGCGCCGGGCGCGGCTCCTCCGCCTCCGCTTCGCCTCCCAGCGCCGCCGCCAGCAGGAGCAGCAGCAGCGCCGGGCACCGGGTCCCAGCCCCGCCGCCCGCCTCCATGTCCCGCCGAGCGACTGCACGTCCCCGCGGCGCGGCGAGGGGCGGCGGCGGCGGGGAGGAGCTTGGCCCGCACACGCTCCCGCCGCATGGCCTGGCCTGGCCGGGGCTCAGGGAGGCAGGCGGGGCACGGGGGGCTGTGTGCCTCCCCCGGGCCCGGCACAGCCACACCGGGGCAGAGCACGGGTCCGGCATAGGAACCCCAGCCCGGCACAGCCGCCCCGGGCCCTGTTCCGTCCGTGGGGCCGGGCGCTGAGCCCGGGCATTGCCGGCCGGGCTCGGCCTCGTGCTCCGGCCTCGGAGGAGACGGGAATTATGTACTTGTGTAGAGAAAGAGGGGAAAAATACACGTGTGTGTGGAGAGAGAGTGCGCACGTATCCGGAGCGTGTGATTGCAGAAGGAAACTATCACCATGAGATATCATCTCTCTTATCTGTGGCAGCGTGGGTTCTGTGGGCATGGCATCACTCACGGTCATACCCAGCTGTGCCAAGTGCAGCTTATGCGTTCTGGCCTCATGAATACAGGAAATGCGATAAAGGGCACTTCCTCAGGCCCAAAATCTTGAATTGTTGCCAGCTGGGCAGCAACTCGTTAATGGGCTCCATGTGGTGCATGTGGTGGCTGTGTAAGAGTGTGGTTTGACAGAAATTAAATACTAAGTGCTTTAATTCATAGAATCACAAAATGGTTTGGTTGGAAGGGACCTTTAAAGATAATATTTTCTAATACCCCTGTAATGGAAGGGTCATTTTCAACTAGATCAGGTTGCTCAGAGCTTTGTCCAGCCTGACCTTCAATGTTTCCAGGATTTGGGCATCCACCAGCTCTCTGGTCAACCTGTGCCAGTGTTTTGCCACCCTTATTGTAAAAAATTTCTTCTTTACATTTAGTCTTAATCTACTGTTTTGTAGTTTAAAACCATTACTCCTTGTCTTATCACAAAAGGCCCTACTAAAGTCTGTCCCCATCCTTCTTAAAAGCCCCCTTTAGGTATTGGAAGTCTGCTGTAAGGTCTCCCTGGAGCCTTCTCTTCTCCAGGCTGAACAACCTCCATGCTTACAGAAGAGATGCTCCAACGCTGTGATCACCTCTGTGACCCAGATGCCTTGGTTCAAGTGTGCCTTGCGAGAGATAATTTTTCTTAGTGCTGAGTAGATTGTGGTTCATATCACAAAACAATTACATATTTGTCACAGATAAGCATAGATAGAATGTAATTCCACAGTGCATTTAATAACAAGACTTTGAAGACAGTAACTAGGCTGTGACAAGCAGTTGGTAAGGCTTTGCAGCACAGTTTCTGGTTGAACTAGGCATACCTATTGGACTGGGACAGGTTAGGTCATCTGTCAAGTGTATCAATTAAATTGTACCCAGGGTCCTTAAAAATTAAGGTGTGAGAGAGCTGAAGTTGTCCCTTATCAAAAGTGTTTACTTTTTGTGTTTTGAGTGCTGTGGATGCCATCCTCTGGGAAAACTGGTGGTCCAGTAAAAGTTTTTTCTCCGGACTGACAATGTCAGGAACATCTGCATTGCACCCTGTCTCTGCGGATGATTTGTGATAAATGTACCTTCAGGATGGTGTGATACTAGTGCCAGAATGGACAGTATAATTTCTCTCATTTTTTTTTGTTTTTTTCAAATGATACAGAATAGGCATGTAAAGAGCAGAGGCTAAAGAAAACGCTGAGCTGAGGGCCATTTTTGAAGAATAAAGTCTCTGTAAAAGAAGAAAGGGATTAGCAAGGCACCTGTGATTATATGTTGTGTCATGAAAAAATCGTACTATTTTTGTGGTTTCCTGCAACGGATTTCACTAAAAAGATACTTCATGAAATTAAATTCATGGGAGTGGGAGAAACAAGATCTTGCAGGCATGCTCGTACTTCTTAACCTATGATTTTAGCGTTCCTTTCTCCCAAAGCTCTGACTTTTCTCCAGTAGGGTCTCCTTTTCTTTCCTGTCTCTTGTGGTATTGGCCTATAAGTTCCGGTCTCGGTTCTACAAGTTAGGGTCATGCTGTTCATATCCTTACTGCCACAGTAATAACCTTACTTAAGCATGTTTGCCCACCTGAAGGAAGGGATTGAAGACTACTGAGGATCAGAAGGGTAAGGCTCTGGAACAGCCCTCTCATGAGTATGGGAGCAAAACATCTGCATATTTACCGGGCTTGATCAGCATGTGTGGAATTATAAAAAAATTGTATTCAATGTCTGCCTGCAGGGGAAATGGACTTGATGGCACATGAGATCCCCTTGTCCTGTTTTTTTCACAGGAGGTTTGTGGTGGCCATTCTCTGGTTATACCTCCCAAAGTGTTGAAAGCAGGATAAAACCTGCTCCTTTCTATGCTGCTGTTAGAGTTTGACACCTCTCCCCTATTAAGGTCATGTCATTAAAAGGAGAAAAATGAACAAAACCTGTTTGCTCATGTTAAGCACTGTGGCTGTGTTGGAAAAAAACACTTAAACAATCTTTGTCCCCCCACTGATCTTGGAATCAGATGAGCTTTACATTTAAGCTTGCTAAAATGTGTTGATAGATTACTGTCTTACATGATCCAACTCTAGTAGCACCGAATTTAATATCAAGCTTTCCTCAATCTCACTGCTCATAAGAAAAGTGACAGTGATGGCCTCTGTGAGTTCACAGAGGAAGTTATTTTGGTTGGCTCTGCTCTTCTCTTTGTGCTGATGTTTTGAGCTGTAGGAAATGGCAGTGATCTGAAGGGTAGACATACAGTGAGGTTGTTAAAAAAAATGAGCAATTGCAAGGTAGGCACTTTGCATAATGTTAACATTCCTCAGTTGAAAGATGTTTCCATGTACTTCTGAATGAGAGAGAAAACCAGTAAAATCAATGCAGTAAAAATAGAAAAAAAAACAGGCCTCTTGTGAGTGGAGAAAATGCTGAAGGACAAAAATGAGTGTTATCTGCAGAATATAATGCTAGTTTAATATCACTAATTTGAGGTTCATATGTGATTAAGTATACATAGGCATGGAACAGAGTTCAAAAGAGCAACAAGAAAGACTTTCTGGCTGATGCTGTACTCTCAAGACTTCTGCAATTGATTAAAAAAAGAAAAATTTCGTAAGTGGAATCCAAGATGAAATGCAAGTATATATCACTCTTCAGTGTCTAAATGGAGATGGGCAGCCTACTTTTTTTTTTCCCAGTGATGAAATACTTGAACTGAATGCTGATTTTTGTGTTTAAATTGGTGATATTAAGCAATGCTGTTAAAATGTGATAAGAGAAGCACTGCTACATTCATCCTGTTATACAGCTCTTCTGAAGCCGGTAGGGCTTACCATATGTAAAGGGAAATCTCTTAAATCCTTCCTTTCCCCCACTGTGCTGCAGGCAGCATTCCTCATGTCATGCCATATCCAGGCCCACATGGATGGGTCAGTTTTGGCAAAGGGCTTGGTGGTGGCAGGATGTCATTGCCACGGTGGCACTAAAGTTATGTAAGCAGGGAGTGATTTAGGCTACTAAGCGGTTTAGAGGTGGTTATGGAGGTTCTGTGTGGTAATGAAATACCTCACTGCAATTTAAATGACCAAACATAAAAATATCTTGGAAAAATTAGAGTAATATATTGTAGCAAGATACCTGTCACCATTTCCTGGAACAGATGGAGCAGATGTTCAATATTGTGCTGGTGAAACTAGCAGTTGGTTTTATCCTCCTCATGGTTTACAGGGACATTTTAACAAATATATTGCTCGTCATGCAAGACAAAAAATCTATAGCGTAGGAAACTTTGCTGAAGAAATGAGGGTAGAAAACATCTGTTTTGTGAGAGGGATTGGAACAGAATGACCATAATTAAAGTTACCAATTAGAGAAGACTACTTCTTCTCTTTGACTCTTGCTAAGGCCAGACTGATGGGGTCAGCTGCGTGTGTGCTACTGCAACGGGGCCTTTAAAAAAAGTGTATCTGGCTGAGAAGTGCTGTGTGGTGCCATTTGCTTTAACAGGAGCTGCATCCTGACTTCTGACTGCTGCTTGTGTTGTCAGCTTGTGGAAGCAGTATGGCTGAGTAAATATAAACATAGACCTTGTAAAATCTGCCACTTTGTACTGTAGAAGCATCATAGATATGTTTATTCCTGCAGCCTACCTTTGGGGAATGCGTTAGTGTTTGGAGATGAATTTATGTTTTTCCTCTGCAAACACACCTGCCATAGAAAAGTTCTGCTTCATTTCTTTCCCTTTCTTCTCCATCTGACTCTGCTTCTTATGTCATTGGTGTCAGAAAGCCTGCAGGGCCTGTGCGATAGGAAAAGGACAGAGCACGTTACTGATGTGTTTGACTGAGCATGGCAAAAAAGGGTGGTTGGTACTGCTAGTCACTGGGTGAGGGGGGAGTATGGTTTCTAAAGCTCCTGTTCCGAGCTTTCCTCTGCTTCTGTAAGTGCTGACAGAATCTACAAGTTTGTGAATATAAACAAACATTGTGAAACCACCTTCTTGAGTTGATAAAACATGTAGTCCTTGCAGGGCCTCCTCAGTTTTCCTTTGGCTGTCACCTGGGGGTGGGTTACAAGTGTGTTTATGCTCTATCCCGTTTTTTCCTTCCTTTAACAAGTATGTATTCAAAGAAAGTGCCCAAAACATCTCTGTGCACTAGCACAATTTTTGGACAGTTGTACTGACAAGTAGGGACAGAGAAAGTCACTGCTGAACAGCACCTGTTAGACATATGCTGTTCTCTACAAGTCAGTGAGCTGTGAAGGACAGCTCTGGAAAACCAGTGCTGGATGTCTGGACCTGCCCTTGGCAGCATACTGCTGCTATGCTCTGAGACCATCACAGCCTGGAGCTTGGTAGCCAAAATCACCTGGCTTTGTCTGGTGGTGCTGACCAAGAGAGACCTTCACCCTCAGAGCAGTAACCCCACTGTGTCACGTGTAGTGATCTCCATCAGGGACGTTCACAGGGGTTCACAGGCTCCTGCCTTCGGGGTCCCACCCTTGGATCTGCCTTCTCAGATCTGAACTGAGCCTAGAGCACTCTGGTCCAAGCCTTGGGCTCAGTCAGCCTTTGGGAAAAGGTGGAAAATTTGCCACCTCTCTGCTGGGATGAAAAACAAAGCTGTGTCCTGCCCTTGCAGGTGTCTGAACCACAGCCTCATGGATGGAAAGAAACCCTGTGGCAACCTAATTTTATATTCTCTCGAACCAGAACAGGAACAGATGTTGCCAATGTTCGTTGGTGACACCTGAAGGATGCCTCTTCCATGGGTAGCCACTAAAGCCTTGCTCGGGCTTATGGGTGTGCTATGTGCCTTGCATTTGGGCAGTGAAGAGAAACACAATATTTAGCTATTGTCAAAAAATAGACCCTACTGTCTGAAGCGTGGGTGATCCCATGATCTGTGTAAGGAGAGAAGGTTGCATTCCCAGGATAGTGGGATAACATGGTCTTAAAAACCTTCCAGCTCCTCTCCTTATGCTGGCCTGCCTGTGCCTCTTCACTTTTGTCTTGCAAAGCTTTTTATATTATCTATTTTCTAGCAGTGCTTTATACCTAAATTTGCTTTTCTCTTCTATTTGTACTTATGAAAGAGAAAAATGCCTTGTAATGAGAAATATTCATGCACCTTGATGTGTTAGTCGCTTTTACATCGCTCACTAGATGGCAGTATGATGCTTGTTATACCGATTGAAAGACTTGAAGTCATCTATTCTCCAAGTGTCTGAAATTTCCTAAAATCTGGGGATCTGGTATTTTTTTCTTTAAAATACAAGGTTCACAGGTATAGGAAATGCAAGTTGAAATCTGTATTCAATCTTCATAAACAGCCCCAGTTCCTGTGAACTTGTTACAACAATCAGGCTTATGTAGTTTTTTCAGTAAAAAGTTTACACTACTGGGTAAACTCTGAGAGTGAAGATACTGCTGATACTACAGTAGTCTCTTAAAAAGGAGGGGAAAAAACCCCCCAACCATAAAAGTCCTGGTGAAAGAGGTGAAAATTTGTAACAGAAAATGAGTTTTAACCTGGTCACTATAGAATACTGAAATCAATACTGGATTTTTGTTTCTGCTTCCATTTTTGCTAGCTACACACAGTTTTCTGGGGGTTTAGGTAGCAGTCCAGAAAGTTATCATCTCTAACTAATCTGAGTGGAGTGCACAGGCTGTGGTTCTTCTCTGCTCTTTCATGTAGAATTGGTGTGAATAAATGAAGACTTTACCTTTTTTATGGTAACGTCCTCACCCATCCCAACTCAATTTTGCACATATTTCAGAGGTTCAACTGTTTCAGCTTGCCTGCTTGGTCTAGTGCAAGCACCTAGAGGTTTCCTTGCAAAGCAAAATTTCTTAGTAATTGGAAGTGAAATGGACCCAATATTTGTGTTCCCCAGATCATAGGTATATGTCTTAAGTCTCCTATAGTTCACTCCAATAGTCTAATTTAGGATATAACTTGTGTAGTAAACTGTACATTCCTTTGGGATAATACTAAACTCCTGTTAGAGTCAAAGCTCTTTCTCTGGTTTGATTTGTCAACTTTCCGGGTGGCCTTGAGAAGCCATGCCTCTGTGCAAGAGTCAATATTTGATCTACCACAACTAATCTTGAAATCTTGTGCTGTTGTTTTCCCATGATTGGAGGAAAAAAAAGCCTGTGGTACACAGCTATGAGTTTTATTTATTATTGCATGCTTACTCTTTCTAAAGAAAAGCATTCTTAGAAGTTTAGAAGTTTGCAAGTTTACAAATTCTTAAGTGAAAGCATAGAGATTTCAAGATACCATAGGTATTATAGGTAGTACACTCGAAGTATACTGCCTGTGTGCAAAGCATTTATATGTGTATACCTTACAATCTCATTCACCATTGCAGAATCAAAATAGGGACGAAAATATTTAGAAAATACTGATACTTGCTACAGTTGGGTGCAGCTGCTTTTCTGCTGCTGTTGAAGCCTAAAATAAAGCACAGTGTGCAACTTGCACACTTAAATCATAATACAAGAGTGAGAACTGGAATACTACTACTGTTTTCTTCAGTGTGGAGTCTAAAGTGATGAAAAGGGGACTGGGTTGGTTCACACCATCGTGTAATCTGAAAATAAAATAGCACTTCTGCATGAGCACAGTTAATACTCCTTGTGCCATTCCAGGCATGACCCAGAGCCTGTCCCTGGATGTAGGGATGAGTATATCTGAACCACTCCAGAACTGCAGCTGCCTTGTCAAAATTTATGTCATCTCTGTCATTCACTGTGTGGGAGGTGCTGCCGAATAATTCCCCTTATTTTAAAAAAGATTTTGAAACTTTCTAAGATTTTGAGGATGGCAAGTATTGCTGAGATATATAGAATGATGTGTTGACCTTCTGCACAAGTAGCTGTTGCAAGGGATTATTCCTCAAGCCTACGCTTTGAAATAGTTGCTGTGAGCAACTATTGAGTGAGCTGAAGTTGCCAGTTAAGAAGGCTGATAAACACAGAATAGTTCATGGAGCAGAGCTCCTCTCTTAGACCTGGGTGTTGATTTCTGAGATAAAATTTCTGCCAGATGGTATTTTTAATGGAAATGAAACAAGCAGCATTAAAAGAAAAACCATCCAAAAAGTCAGATTCTGTATCTCCTGATCTTCCTGTAGGAAAGCAGACTTCAAGGTTGTTTGCAACATTTGCTGCCATTTCTCAGGGGCCTGCCGTGATGCATTTTGTTCTGATGAGTCTGCAGCCATATTACCAACAGACTGGAGCCTCTTAGTGTTTAGCAAGAAAAAATTAATTTAAAAAATGCCTCATTAAAAATACCTGATATAATCTCTTTGGTCATTTCATTTTTATTACCCATTTGGTCAGTTTTCTTGCTAGAAAGCCATCCAGAAACTGTTGTGGCAAGCTCGTATTGACACTGAAAGGCTTGGCTGTGCCATGAGCTTTGTGCTCTGCTCCTCCCCAGGCAGCAGCAGTGCACCTTGAGAGTCACCTGCTTGCTGTGCCTGGTGCCTAGACATGCTTGAGTAGGTCACCACAGCAAACCACTGTCTATATTTACCAAATTGTTTGTTAAGGGTCAGTAGTTCATTGTAATCCCAAGCCACTTCATGCTTCAGTGCATTCATGTTCCAATTCTGGGGCTCCTGGGTGCTTCTGATAATGGTAGGAGAGCCTGCTGTGGGGTTGTTATTGTGGAGGGAGGGATAAACTGTCACCAGTGTGTCCTGCCTCACAGAGGGGTTTCTTTGAAAAATTGCAAATAAAGAGCAAGCAGAAGGCTCCAGATGACCGAACGTATAGCCTGGTCAGTAAATGCACTAAATCCTTCTGCAGCCACTCAGAGAAAACAGAAGTCTGTCCTGTCTGTAGCTACAGGGACTGTCTGTTTTTCAGAAACTGTGAAGATTTTGCCTGTAGCCTGAACATTTGTGGTGTGAAGCCTGCTGTTGGTGACAGCAGTGCTTCCACAATGGAAGAGTATGAGCTTTGGTGGGCAGCAGTGATTGTTTCTCGCAGACCAGCCAAAATGCTTCCTCTTTCCTCACTCCCCAGAGTGAGCCAGGTAAGAGCCCCAAGCCTGGGAGGAAGAAATGGTGAGCCTTATGCCTTGAGCTTTTGTGCAGTGTTGCTAAACCCAGATGCTAAGAGGTTGGAAGATGGAAAACAGTAGCAGTAAGAGACTTGGAGATCTTTGGACCTGTCTGGTTCCTGGTATGCATGTAGGACTCACATGTCTGGGTTTCCATGGAGGCCCCAGACTGCCATTGTTTTAAATGAAATATGAACTTCCATGTAATTGTGAGATGTTTGAAGGAAAGACTTTGGGGAAACAAGCAGATACTGTGATGTTCCTGAACAGCTGTGCCCAGCCTTTGGGTGGCTGAAAGCAGAAGAGTGTGGAGGACCCTTTTGCCATGGGTCAGATTTGGTTGTGGTTCTTACATGAGGTTTGTGTAAGGGCAGAGTACGTGGGGTCTGTACAGCTGCTCTGCTGTGCCTGCAGGCTTGTGCTGCTGTGGGCTGGCTGAGGGAGAGGCCAGCAGCTCCTTCCACCCTCCCTTCCCCAGCAGAAAACTGCTGCTGAGAGATGCTGCAGGATCAGGGCTGTTTTCAGAGCCTAGTTGGAGAAAATGAGGTTGTGGGCATCACCAGGAGGAGTCTGGCATTACCCTGCTCCCACTCTGCCCAGTGAACCCTCCTGTCCTGGTTAAATACCTCAAAGCAGCTGGACCAGGCTTGGGTTTGGAGGAACATCATCTCTGAAAGGTTGACTCAGGCACCTGAGGAAATTAGTGTGGAATAAAAACTTGGGAAAACGGAACTGAATTTGAGCATCAGTAATGCATCAAGAGACAAATATTGCTAAAATATATGAAATGAAAGTTAGTGGAAAAAATGAAACATTTAGTGAAGCATACAGAGCTGGAAACATTGCTACGGTTATTAGGTTTTAATTAGTTGGAAACTGTTCACTCAAGCTCTGTTTCTGTGCAGTGATTGTCCTAATGTGGTTGGGTTTGGGATCTAATGTTTCTGAATTTTCCTTTCTTTATGAGTGCTAAGTACTGAAATATTTATTGTTCATGTGTCCTTCTGGCTTCTGGAGTGCTGTGGAGGGAGATGTTTTGTACACAAAATTTGCAGTAAATAATACCGGTTGCTGCCTAGTGGTACTTACTGTAGCCCCAGGGACATAAGTGGTCCTACTCAAAAGACATTTCATGTGAAAGGAAACATTTGAGGGTGTTTCACAACAGGAAAGTAGTGCCACCTTACCTGTTTCACCTTTCGATATTAAAAAGACTGAGAAGCTCGGGGCCTGTGTTTTTACAATGCTCTGTGTTTTTACAATGCTCTGTGAGCTCGCGTGGCCTCTATATGTACATGTGTGCACACAGACACCTAAGTGTGCCAGTGAAAAAACTCAAATTAATTATTTTTTTTCCACTGAAAGGTTTCCCCTCCTCAGTTGAGAATACTCCATTACTATTAACATACTTCATAATATCTGTTTTCAGAGACAGGAACATTTTTAATCCCCAGTCTCGCTTCACATGAGTGAATACAGATCTACCTGTTAACTAGAGCATTGGTACCTGGAATTAAAAAGGCGTATTTTGGGCATCACTGTGTGTCTGTTTTCCAATTCCTTGTTTGGAAGTCTTTATCTTTGCTATCTTATCTGATGCCTTCTGGAAACAATTTTCCCTTAACACCACTTCATAAATTTCAGCATACACTAGACTGGAGGTTCTGGGCCATTTCTCACATTTTGTAATGAATTTTCTGATTGAATTCTTTTACAGATAGCACTCATACATGCAAAGCAGTGCCCAAGATCCTGGTGGATTTTTTACTGATTTTATGTATACAGCTCTAAGAACTTGTGATATATTCTGAAAAGCTAAGTTGCCACTGAAATGTGCACATTTATGTTTTCCAAGGCATTAAATGATAAATCTGAAAAGGGATAAGAATAAGAATAAGAATAAGACTATTAACATAAAACCAGGTAAAATTAGAAACCAAGTGTGTTTGCATAGTTAAATTTTATTTGGAATAACCACAACAATTTGAAATAACTACCAGATCTGTTGTCAAATAGCTGAATGTTCTTAGAGAAACTCTTGTCACTTGCATTAATTTAATTAATGCCTCAGGCTTTACATGAGTAGCCATAACACTAAGGTGATTAATCTGTGATTGTAAAAGGAAGCACCGGTATAGTTCTGTGGGTTCAAAATTTTCCTCACTGGGCACCTCACATGAATTTTAATTTGCAGTTTTGTTAAACCTTCTTAAATGATAGGTCTATTATGTCATGTTCTTCAGGGATGGCTGAATGTGGGGGAGAAAGGCAGGGGCCTCTCCCCTGTGAGAGCAGATCCTGGCCCCCTCCTTGAGCTCCAGAAAGGCCTGAGTTCACAAGGAAGGTGCAGCCTGGCTTCAGGACAGGTCTGGCTGCTGGGGGGAAGGTTATTCTCTGGGGCTGTGTAGGGCATTAAAGGTGTGGGAGTAATTCACAGAACTGAGCAGCTGCAGAATAAAATAGGAGTTTCAGTGGAGAAAGAGTCATAATGGGGAAGGATTCTGCCGCCCTAAAGCAGCAACGAGTGACTGTGAGTTGAAGGCACTAAATGGGGAATCACTGGAGAAGAAGCAGTGCTTGGCATCGTTTGGAAGAGCAAGCAGGGTCTTGTTTGCATGGTTCGGGCTGGAGGGACTTTTGGTCATTGCAACCACTGCACACTCAGATTCAGCCAACTTCCAGTAGCGGAACAGGAGCTGCTGCACCTCCGCCCCATAGATCTACTGTACCACAGAAAGGGAAAATAGCAATTTGACACCTGTGTTTAAAAAGGACTTTGGAAACATATCAATGTGGCTTTTGTCAAGAGAAATCGTGTCCGAGAGAAATCCACTGCTCTTTGTCTGAAGCACTGACATGAGTGAGGATTAGGGTGATTTGGTTGGTACAGTGTGCTCAGATTTTCCTAAAGCTTTTGATAAGCTCCTCAGTTGGAAGATCCTAAAGAAGCAAAACAGTAGCAGGATGAAAGGAAAGTGCCTTGCTGGAAATGATGTGAGGAGTAGGAATAAACAGTCAGGTATTTCAGTGGGAGATAACAAGTGGAATCCCACAGGGATCTGCAGTGAGTTCTGTGATGTCTGGCATATTCATAAGAGGTCTGGAAAATGTCCTAAACAGTGCTGGATGCTTCTTTGACTGAGTTATTCAGGGTAGGAAAAATAAAAATCTACTTTTAAAAAGATGGTGAGTGGTGTTGCAGTAAAATGGAAGCCTGCATTTGGTGCCAATAACCACAAGATAATGCACATGGGAAAAAATAAACCTGACTGTACGATGCTGAAATGGGCTTTAAACTACCTATTGTGACTCAGGGAAGAGAGCTCAAATTAGCTGTCAGTAATTCTAGAAATGTTGGCTGAGGGCAGAGCAATGCTCAAGAGCAAATGGATTATCAGAAATTGCTAGGGAAGACACAGCAAACAAAATAATTATTTTGTTGTGCATTCACCTCTTGATTACTGTGTGCTGTTCTGGTCTCCACGGCTAAGAAAAGCTATCGCAGTGTTCGGAGGGGACAGAGAAACCTGACAAGTGTTCTCACAAACAAAGAACAGCTTCTGAATTGAGATTGATTAAATAGACTCCTTAGATGGGAAAAGGGAAGGTGGAAAGGCATGCGATAGCGGTGTTTAAAATCATGAGTGGCACAGAGAAAATAAGTAGCAAATGATTGTTTGCGTTTCTCCCAGAACAAGAACAAGGGACATCAGGTGGAATTACTGGGTAGTGGCTTAAGCAAACAACAGCAGACTTGGTCCTTATGGTGTGTGATTAAACTGGAACCAGTCTTACAGTATCTGCTGGGTGTCAGGAGGTTAGATGGGCTCAAAACCAATCAGGTGAATTAATAGAAAAAGAAAATCTATCAGGGACTATTAGGCAACAAGATGACATTTGTGCCTGAGGAGCTGTCTGCGTGGCAGGCTCTGGATGTGGGGAGGAGAGAGTGGAGAAAATGACTGCATGGTTACCCCTTTTAAAAATTGTTTCCCTTGGTATCTGCTGCTGGCTCCTGCCAGTGATGGAATACTGGACTAAGTGGACCTTTGACCTGATCCAATAGAATTCTTCTGCATAATGTTTCTGTTTTATATTTTTTAATGTTTTTGCACATGAAATAGCTCAGAGACCCACTGGGTCCCAAGGCTTGATCCCTATTTAAAAAATTTAGACCCAACCTGGATGTCCACTTGGAGTCTTGAAAGAGAATGTATTTGGAAGTCTCATTGATCCAGCCACCTGAGAAGGTGAGAGCCCTGGGGACTTCAGTAATGAACCACAGACACCCATGCTTCTGGGTAGCGAATTTGGTTCCTTGTGGGATAAGTAAGTAAAATGAGTACCAGTGCTGCACTGGGTTTTCCTTCATCCTGTAATTCCATGATTTGTAGTTGACTGAAGAGTACCTTTTGCATTGTACAGTTTATTGTTCTGCTTTCTGAGCTCGTGTACAACATGGATGTGCAGGAGCAAGCCAACACGTTGTCACTGGTTAGAGAATGCCCCTTTAAAGCAGTGACAAAATTACTCTGTAGCTAGAAGTGTGACCATGAGAACTGTATTTTGATACCAGGAGAATGCTGAACTAGAGTTAAATTGAATGTCTGTTTCTTCAAGGAGGGTAAATTTAATCAGCTGCTCAAAATCAAATTAAGGGGGAAATCAGTTTGGAAAAACACAAGAATTACAATATAGCTAATGACCTGAGGTAATACTGGCAAGAAATTTGCTTTCACATTATAAAATGAAAAATTGTTTCTCTAAGAGGGAACTGCTTGTAGCTCGTGATTGCCCGGGGTAGTTCAGAGCCTGGTGTTTCCTTGAGAGAACAATTAAAATGTGCCACCCTTCCACCATTTACTTCCCCTCTATTATGGTAGTTAATACCAGCAGTTATTATACTGTGATCAAGCCTGTCAGTGTTTCTATCATAGCATTATTTGCTAACTTGGATGTTAAGCTGGAAATGTTTTCCCAGCCCAGCCTGAAACAGCCTCTTGCAACTGGTGGCCCATGAGTGATCCGCGTGTGTCGTATCTTTTGCAAAAACACAGGCTCTCCTACAGCATCAGTCCTTTTAAGAACCATCTCTACAGCTGGGAATGGAAAGTGAATCCTGTGATTGACTGCATCTTGCTGCAGAGAGGGATTTGGATTTTAATGTACACATAATTTTGATTAACGTAGGTGAGTAGAGGGGCTTTACTCAGTGTGGTTGAAAGGGGCAAGGTTTTCCCCTGCTGATTTACTTCCAATATAAAGGGAAGGCACTGAAGGAGCTGTGTTCAAAGGTACTGCTGCTGTTCTCATCCCTGAAGGTGATCCCTTGCATGAATTTGTCTCTCTTATTGACAGAGAATTTGGAGATGATGGCCAGAAGCTGCAGCCATGACTTAGTAAGAAGGGGAAAAGTGCTGCTCTTATATCACCCAGAATTGCATTTAACTTAAACCAGCACAGTGCCTCGCTCTTCTGTGACCTTTACCCATCAGGAGTTATTAGCTAATTGAATTCAGAAGGTAACTCCCTAACTGTTTTCAAACTAAATTAACTTGCTTCAAGGGACCAAGTTGTGTTTGTATTTCCACAGAGATAATGAGTTTAGGCTTCAACTGAAACCTTGCCAGATAATGAGGAAAAAATAAATCAATGACCTCACTCTTATCTGGTCTTAACAGGCAGGCTTTCCTTTGCTAAAAGTGACCCTGAAGTCGTCTGGATTGATTCACACAAATACAGAACCGTGCATCCTGCTAAGCAGAGCTGTCCTGGGGAACGCTTTGCTCCATGAGGAGATCTAATCTGAACGTCAGCAAAGCTGCAAGGATTTGAATCACAGCTTTTCTTAGAGTCAAAATAAATGCTTCTGAGAAATTCAAATGAGCAGTAGGATAAAGAGTTAAGGAGGAATTTAGCTTCAATACTAATTAGAAGAAAAAACCCACATTCTCACACTTGTACCTGGGACTGAACAGTCTTCATAGGCATATACTTCTCTGATTCTCCATAGACATATGCTTCTCTGATTATTTAATTAGCTGGTATTGTTAAATAAGAAATGCTTTACAGACATTAAGGGGAGATTGTTGCCTGCTGAGAACTGGTGTAGCTGTATTGGTGGAGGTCTTTCCTTTGGTGCCTTGATTAATGGAAGAAGTACACAGCTCAGAAATGTTCCTCTCCAAAAGTACCTCCTTACTCTCTATATGGATCTCTCAAGTGAAGGCTTAGATCTTCAGGTAATAAATGTGATTAATAATAGTTTTACAGACTATATGAGGCAATCTGTTCAAGTATGCAGAGGTAAGAGGCAGGAGGTTTTAAATACTGGCAAAGTATCTGTGAAAGCTACTCTTAAAGTCCAAAAAAGAAAATTGAAATTTTATAGTAGCAATAGCAGTAGTACTAGTAAAGACCATTCTGGTCTAATAAGAGATGTGTTGTTTTAGGGAGAGATGGTCGCTTTTATCAAATTTGTTGATACAGGTTGTATAGTGCACCAATTCTTCTGTTGTTGAATGTCAAGGAAAAACTGCCCCTAGGCAAAACTCCTTGGAGATGTTCAAAACCTGACTGGACACAGCCCTGAGCAACTGTCTTTTGTTGACTCTGCTCTGAGCACAGGTCAGGACTGTGCTGCAGGATGATCTGCCTTCCAAACTCAACCAATCTATGACTTTGTGAACCCAGAATACATTTTTAATAAGTGACTAGGATCTTGTCATGGGAACTGGTGCAGAGAACAGAGCCCAGGTCCCCTATAGGGGAAGAAGGCTCTGAAAAGGGTTTCTCTCTCATGAATCAAACTGGGCTCCTTGAGTTCCTTAGCTTTTTGTCCTTTTGCAAAACTGAAGTCCCGTGCAACTTTCAGACAACTTACCTCCTGGCAACTGGCTGTGATTCCAGATTTATCAACTTGCCGCCCCTGAAAACTGTGAGAAATTTGCCTTTGGCCATGAGTTCCACTCAGAGCAATATTCATTTGTGACTAGCTTGGATGTTCTTATTTCAGTGCTGCATCCAAAAGGATAAACAAACTTATTAGGGGGGTGGTTTGATCTGAGCATAAAGTTAATTCATTCTAACAACATTGTGGTATAAAGCAAAATGGACAGAACACTCCCATAAAGTAAATCAGATATGGAAATAAAATGTCAGAAGCTGAAATCATTCTATGTAATGAATTTTATTTTTCAAGTATTTGCAGTGGAAATCTTTCTTTTAAATGGTCACTTTTGGAAAATCTTGTGATTTAAGAAATTAAAATATCCTCTGCCTAAAATATCCTCTATGTTTAAAATATTTCAATCTTCTTATATGTTGTCTCTGTGATTATTAAGATTAAAAGAATATAGGAAAAAAATAGATGTTTGAAAAGCTGCTTTGGGTCATTGTCTTCAAGCAATTGCTGTAGCTCCTTAGTGACAACTTGAAGATAATTATATAGTCAGAGTGCTTTAGGGATGAGAATTGAGGCTTGCACTTCAGGAAAACTGTAGAATATTTTCTGCTAAGAAAAGTGAAGGACTGAATCCTTGCACTTGGTGGAGATCCAGTCAAGAGACCACACAGAATGCAATATGCTAACATATGTATAAAAAGCCCCTCTCCCCCCTCCTCCCCCCATTAACAGTGAAGAAGTTGGCTGCTATTTGATTCTAAATTTGATTAAATAGATAATTTTATCAATGAGTCAGCTGGATACATCTCCACATGGAAGCAGAATATTCATCTGTGAACCACAACCACAACTTTGATTATAAAGCTTTCACCCTTGTTTTAAGTTGTTTTGTGGTAACCAAACCCTTCTTTTCCTTTCTTGTCAGCTGTTGCCCTGCCTGTGCAGCGCAGTCCACTTGACCAGGGCTCCATCAATTTTATCAATGGTCATCTACTATCAGCAATTACAGATGGCAATTCCCCAGTCTCAGGGCAGTTAAAAATACATGACAGCTTCATGTGTTATTTGAGAGTGTTTCCTTCCTGCATGAAGCTTATGTGGGCTCACAGATGTGTACACTTAGACTCCAAGCGCAAACACATCTGGTCCCTTCTCTTTTCAGGTCCTCAAACTAAAATAGACTCGATTACCCCCGATGGTAAGACTGAATGTCAAAACATATGAAGAAGGAAAGTTTGTGTTCCTGTGGTTTTGATCTTTCTCTTTGGGTCCTCTGCAGGCCTCAAGCTTTCCCCACACTTGGGATTTTCATAACCACTTGCTTTCTCTCCCTTGTGTACAATCTGGTTTCTAAAGAGGTGGGAGTTTGTTCACCAGCCTTTCCCTCACAGGCAGCATTAATGAGGTCTTTCTCTTCCACCCACACCCTATTTTCAGGAAATGTGTAGGAACTTGATGACTGTAAGACTTCTGGCTTGTCTTATTAGATCTAAATTGTCCGGTGAGCTCAAAAAAGGTTAGGGAAGAGACACAAACAAAAAGCAAACAGGCCTGGATGCACACACCAAGAGCCTGGTTTCCTTAAGCAATGTTAGCATTTTAGCTTTCACTCAGAGCTGACCAGAGGAACATCTGGAAAGAAACATTGGATTTTCTGCTCAGATGGTCCCCCGGGACTTTTAGGACAGGGTGGTGCCTGAAGGAGCCTGGCTGTTGATGTTGAGATCTCCTCTCCCATGCTTGATCAGTCTGGACAAGTCTGAACATCCCAGTCGTTGCTGACCCACAGCAGGGCTTCAAGGGGTTTCCTCTCACATCTGTAATCTTTGCATTTCCTGGTGGTCTTGGTTTTAATGTCTGCCAGTGTATCCGCTCTGACCTGGTGGAGGTCATCATAATGTGACAGTGTGGAAAAATGTTCTACTAATTCAGTCCTTTAACAAATTATTCAGTTTTGCTTTTCTCAGCAGCTTGCTTGCAATGATCCTTCTTTCTCTGCCTTCCCAATCCTAAGTATCAAAAACCTGGATAGATGAAACCATTTGTGAAAGAGCTGGTGTCCAAACAGTTAGGTGAGAAAGACTTCTGAAATTGCTACTGAGATCAACCTTCTTTCCTTGGAGGCTTTAAACTGGGCTGTTTGTTACCCTTCCTCTTCCAGCTACTGAGTTTCCAAGTGCAGGTTTTCTTTGCCAGCAGCAACTCACTGCCTGCAGTCACACCCCAGCACTACAAGCACTTTCTGCTTGTCTAGGTGGGTTCTGGATACTCTTTCAGTCACAGAAATGTCTTATCTCTGGTACCTGATGAGTCCTTTCGAGGTACCCTCAACACTTAAATACTCCCTCGTCTCCCTCTTGTTCTTACCCCGGGGCCTTGCCCAGCTGCTGGGGCTGACAGGAGGAAAAGGTCCAGGATACCTCCCAGCCAATGTGGCAGGCCCAAAGTCAGAGCAGTCTTGTGTCCCAACAGGGCTTCTCCTTTTATGTAACCATATGCATAAAATAACAGTAGCTTGAAATTTTATCATAGGATATAGGGGACGTGTGCTTTGGAAAGAGCTGTGTTCATGCAGGTTGTTACTGCAGTGTAGGAAGTCTCAGACCTTGGGCTCCAGGTTTTCATTTTGCTTAAAAATAATTGAACTGAATTGAAACAGTCCTGCTTAAAATATTTTCTCTTTTTTTTTTTTTTTTCATGGGGAAACTTAAAAAGTGTGTTTTAAATTCTAAACAAGGAAGGATGTTTATTTTTTAGAATTACCTGAAGATGCGATTTTATATCCATTTTGTCCCAAAGTCAAGATTTCTTGTCTGGCAATTCCTACTAGTTCCTTATGCTATGTAGAGCAGAGTCAGTTAGCTTGAAGGCAACAGGTGATTACAGATGCTGTGATATTTAACTTTCAGTGATACTGTTGAAAGAAAAGCAGAGAAGGAGTCACAGGTTGTTAGAGTTTAGGTGGTTTAGTGTACTATCAAAAAGACATCACAACAGCTACCTACAACTTACTGAAGATGGAAAATACCAATTTAATGTGGAGTTGGTATGCGTAATTATGTTCGAATTCTGCTTTAATAATGTTGTCCATATTTGCAATACTGTAAATGTGAAAATGAATTTCTGTCTGAAAGTGTGCCAGTGTGAAGCAGCATATAATTTTGTTTTTGTTTGTGCTGTACTCTGCATAATTACTGTAATTATGCATATTAGGCTGTTCTGTGTAATGGCACCAGAAGGTAGATAATTTTGCCAAGGGAGCAGCTTATATACATTTTGTACCATCTACAGAAGTGCTTTGAAGATCACTTAGTACTGCTGATTTGCCCATAATAGGTCAGAAATTATTGCTGCTGCTTCCAGAATGTCTATCTGGAAGATATGATACGTCTTTCATAAAAATCAGGTGCTACTAAAAAGATCAGAACTTTGTGTCTGAGAAAACAGAAAAGATAAAAAGGGTAAAAATCTGTAATTAGCTGATAGGGCCTCTATCAGTATGATATGACGGGAAGATGCAGCACAGATTATACTCTGCACAAGAAATTGCAGATACAGAGCCACAGAATGGCCTGGGTTAGAAGGGACCTGCTCAATGCTATTTACTTATTTTTCAACAGAACAAACTTAGATCAAGATACTTAATAAAGAGCTAACATGAAAAGTTAATTTTAAAATTATTCTAAGCAGAAGCACATTGGTGATAGATAAAACAAACAGGGGAGAGAATGCAGGTGGGAAAAGCGGAGTCAGGCAGGGTGAAGTAGGCATGGAGTGAGATGCTACCTGGGTAAACTCAGAGTTTCAAAGGAAAGGTGGTATTTAGGAGATGGTTCCTTCAAATGTTCAGGAAAAACGCATAAAAGTAATCTTTTTTGCTGTGTGAGGTAGTTGTTAGTAATGGTATTAGGGTAACTGGAGAGCTCAGCCATTCTCTGAGAGTCTTTTGCGTGCAGCAGTGGGACTACAATGCTGGGACCAGCTCTCCTGCAGATCTGGCTCTGGCACTCAGTTGCAGTGGCCAAGCTTTTCTCAGCATGGGAAAACCCGACATGGGGGGTCCTGGGAGCCAGCCCTGTCCCTCTGTTAGAGATGGGGGTTTCTAGGTGGTGGTCTGCGGATGCTGTGGCCTGGGAGAGCATGGCCCATGGATTTGTATGCTGGTCCCTTGCTCTCTGTGAGCAGTGCCCTGCTGGTAATAGCTGTTATTTAGTTGTTGTTGCTATCCCTCAGAGTGATGACTACTGCACAAGGCTTTTTTTTTCTGCCGAAAGAATCATGGGTGGATAGGTAATGACTCATTTGTCAGGAAAGTTTGGGAACTAGTCACTGAAAGCAGAAGTGGAGTTGTTTGGGGAGATGAGCAGGGCATAGGGTCTAAAGCTGTCGTGATTTGCTTCTGTGTTATGCTCTGCATGCTCATCAAATTAGGGCTCGGTTCTGTGGGAGGGGGTGCCTGAGTGACACTGCTGGTCAGATGCATTAAAGTTGTCCTCAGCCCTGGTGATGCAGGAATGCTGCTGCTAGATAAGAGCAGATTCTCTGAGAGGATCTTTATGTCTCCCCAGGCTGAATGGATTCACTCTGAAGTAAAAGCCACATGAAAACCTTCAATGTCATTTTTAGCTCTGCTTCAAAAGGCATAGTTTGGCAGCACTGATTTAGATACGCAGGCTGTGTGGGATACACTGTTATTTATCTTGTATTGATCTGGTGATCATAACCTCTGCTTTCCTGAGGTGTAATGCTTGTGGCTCCCCTCTTGTTTGGTAAAACTGATCTGCCACTTGCAATTCATCTGAAATGCAGCAGCACACCTGGCCATGGATTTGAGCTGGCGCATTCACCTTGCACTGTTTTCTTTTTTCACCCAAATCAGGGTAGGTGTGAATACATCCATCTCTGGAAGGGGCTGGCTTTGGTTGTATGCAATATCCTCTCCTTGATATCTGTTTGAGGAGACTCTGCCCTCACATGTCATGTGAGATTCAGGCTTTTGACACCATGATAGAAGTCAGAAAGTAATAACGATTTTCCTGTGGTGGCTCTGACAAAAGGCCATTTATTCCTCTCTGAATTTTGGCTGAATTAATTTTCACTCATAAAAGCAGCCCCAGATAAACATATTTTTCCCTGAGTGATTTGAAATGATGATTGTTGCTTTATTGACTGATGTGCATTTCAGTCAACCCACTCTTCTTTCGTTGACAACTTTGTAGAATATTTAAGGTAATAGAAAGCTGTTTTCTCTTTGTTGGTCACCTCAAATGTATTTGTGTTCCTCAGATAAAATTGTTATTGCTTTGGTTAGTATCTAAAAGAAAAAATGGTTATGGAAGTTGCAGAGCCTTGTTTATCAGGACATGGTCTCAGGGAAGAGTGCTGTCATAATATAAAACTCAAGTTGAACTTTCTCCTTAATAAGGAGGGTGAGAAAATCCTGTCAAATGACAGAAAAAAAATTAATCTTAAAGCTCAGAATTAGATCAGATGGTGAGATTTAACTGTAGACTAGTCAGCTGAGAGAGACCTTCAGTTTGGTATTGGGAAGGAAGCTGTAGTTCTCAGTGGCCTGGAGTCACTGACATGGCTGGAGGCACTTTTGCTCTAATTTGCACAAGGTCTGAACAAATTCTTCAGCCACTGCCCACCTTATTTCCCCAGGAAGTTTTCTAGCTGAAGTGTCTCTGCACTGCTTTTTTTTTTTTTTCTGATGGCACAGTTTGTAAACTTTGCTACCTACTGCTATGCTACTAAGACCCTTGTGCTGAGAACATCTTGGACTTGTATTTTAATCTGTACTTTAAATCCTGACATGTTTTTTGTCGTCCATATAGAAGGGTATAGCAAAGCAGAGGCCTTAGAGATGGAAGCATAGTCTCACTGTGTGCTGCACTTTCCTGAGTGATACAAGTACTCCCCTGCAAGGTCAGGCAATCCAAGTTTGGACAGTTGAAGAGTTTGGACAGTTTCACTCTGTTTTTCAGGAGATCTCAAATGAAAGTCTGTCTTGTTTTGATGCATGAGACTTTAACAGTACTGCTTGCCTAAACAAAATTCTCCAGCATAAAATCAATCAGATATTCAAACTTGTGTAGTGGAAAGTCTAAATGTCATTCATTTACTTGCAGGGACATGACAGTCTTCATTGATTTCTTAAAACCAGTGAGTTATTTGCACTCCTTGGAATATCAAAAACAGAAGGGAAAAAGGGAACGAGGGAAACTTATGTCACCTCATTTTTTTTTGTGAATTCTGAATATCAAATTTTGGCCAGTAATTCCTAATGTACATATGCAAAGAAACACCATTTCAGACCAGTTATCCTGCCTTTTGTCCAGCTGCAGATACTCGAGAGAGGAAGATAAGAGAAGGTACACAGTGATACTTCCTTGAACACTTTCCCAAATGCTCGGGGTTTGTGGCTTAGGGTCTCCTTCACTGCAAGTCTACCAAAATCCGTGAGCAGGTTTCGTACCCTCAGGCCAAAAGTCTCTCTGGACTTGTTGCAGAAAGAACCCTAGTGCTTGAACTTGACGACCTTAAAGGTCTTTTCCCATCTAAATGATTCTATGATTCTAAGCTGAGAAGAACACTCCAGTGTGTTGCAGGTGATCCTGGAGACCTCTCTGGCCCATAGGAGGGAAGGTCGCTCCAGTTTTGTGAGAAATGCTGGTCTTGGCCCAGTTGGAGGAGCAATTGGAGCTGCAGGGCAGAGGAGGCCAGAGGTTAAATGTCATAAGCCACACTGCAGATAAGTGGTTGGTATGGTCACCAATAGTTCTGTCAAGTTAATAATGCTACGTGATTATAGCAAAGTTGTCCCTTCTCTAAGAAGTGCAGGACAGACTTGCAAAAATTTTAAAAAGAGTTGATACTCGAACTAAATTAGGATTTTTTGGGTACATGCCCAATAGAGCTCTGTAAGTAGACTTGATGATTGGCAAGGCTTAATTTAATTTACTTCAGGTAAATAATTATGTAAGAAATAGGTCATATGCTGAGTAGATCATGGACGAATATGTTTCTTACTTAAATCTGCCAGTGTGTTCCCAAAGATGGACATTTTAGTTTTTGAGAGAAAAGCAGTTGGGTCTGTTTTTCAATGAGTTACTCAATTTTTTGCTTCCTGCAGCTTTGCTTGCAGAAAATGATAATCAGCTGAAAATTGGACAAAGTACCATGAATATTTTTGTTGTCAGTCTTATGGATTATAGCTCTGACTTAATGAAGGAAGTCAATGTTCCCACAATTTCAATATGTGAGAACAATTGGCTTTAAAACCCAATGTGCTCCCAAGTATTACCTAAAGGAAGAAGTTTGGACAATTTTTCAGGAAAAGCACTAGGTCTCCTCCCTGTGTTCTTCTTGCTGATCTGATTTCTTTTTCTTGCATGTTGTGTATATGTATAGCAGTAATGTATTATGAGTTGTTTAATTTTTCTTCACCTTACTTCTTTTGCCTTCAGCTACTACATCAGCAGGTTGTGGGTAACATCTAAGTGAGGTCAAACGTAAGATCAGTGATTGAATTCTGCTACTCGTTTGTGGTAATAGTGGTAGAAAATAAAAGTTAAGAGGTTACTACTTTCTTGCCTTTGCCTTTAATTATCTGTTTTCATTTTGCGATCTTTTATTAAAACTCAGGTTAATCTTAGACTGACAGAGATCTCCAGATATGTACATATGTACATATGTACACGACTACATCAAGCACTTACTGAACCAGTCCAGTTACTACACAGCTATATTTTGTTAAAATATTTAATATTTCCATGAAATATTTTCAGATCTTATCCCTAGTGCTGCGAGCCTTCACATGGTTTGAAGACTTTATCTATGTTTTTGTGTAGAGAGCTGGTGCAGCTATAGGTAGAGATCTGTCATGGAAAGCTACCAGGGGCTATACTGTCAGTGAATCTCCACACAAGGAATGAGTTGACCGTAGCAATTGTCCACTCCGCTTGTCCTATTCTAGCAATGTTGGAACAATGTTGTTGTAAGGAAAATATCCCTTGGGAGATTTTTAAAGTAATTTACCATCAGAATATGCAGCAGTATTATTATTGGGAGTCATTAACAACATATTTATATTATTTATGTATCAATAAAAATGCACACATATGTATGCAAACACCCATGTAAAAAAAATGAATTGTCATCTGCAATTATGCACAAGGGATAATCTTCTGTGTCTATGCACAGCATTATAAAAAGGATTTCCTCACTTCTATTTAATGAATGTCCAAGGTGCAGACTGAATGTTCTTTCAGACAGGGCACTCAGAATGTTTGGATGGGAAGGCGTGTAACTCTGCTCACACTGAGACACAGGGCATTTTGAGCGAGTAGCCCTTTGGAGGCATAAATCTTGTTCCATAACTTTTTAAGCTTTTTTCATTTTTTTAGGAGAAATCATTACTGTCCCTTCCTAGCTTCTGCCAGATAAAAATGGAAATTATATCTAGGAACAGTAAAAAAGAGTACATATAGCAAAGGAATATTTTGCTTTCTGGACCAGTTCCCTAACAGATTGTGTTGAGAAGAAAACAACAAATCCAACAAGGAGAAAAAGCAGGAAGGGAGTAGATGTGAATTTTTGTAGGCTTATGAGTGAATACAGATACACATAATTTATGTTGTGCTCTGTCTTAGAAGAATTCGTATTAGAAAAGTTCAGGCAATAAGGAAATACAAGTGCTTTAGAACACTGTAAATGAGCTCCCTCTTTTGAGGCTCTGTAGAAAGGAGATTAGGCCTAATGTAAGAGTACCATATTATCATTAAAATAACTCCATAAAATAATGTAATTCACATAGCAGAGGGCAAAAGTTGTGGGGAAGGACCTGCAGATTTACCAGGGTCCATTTCATCGTGTACAGTGGAGATAACAACTTGAGTTCTTGTTCTCAAAGCAGCACAGATGGTCAGATAAGGGAACAGAAAAAGAAATAAAAAGTCTAGACATTTTTAACAGACACTAGCAGCACTTTTAATTTTTGATTCTTATTTAATTTTGAAATTTCTAGAATAAATGCATGGGTTGGCCTGCCACTAACAGGGCTTTTCTGTCTACCAATTAGAAAAGGATCTTAAAGTTTATGAACAGCACCAGAATGGGTTTTAAGGAAGAGACCCAGACCCAGGAGGGAGTAGGACCCAGGACAGCAGTAGGCAAAGACTTGTCTCAGCTGTTCTGTGTGTCAGCTGCGGGTTTGGTTCTGATGAGAGCTTGGATACTTTCCTGGTCCTGTCCTGTTGTGGCTCCAGATGGAAGAGGAACAGCTGTCCCCGAAAACCTGCTCCTTCAGTCCCTCACTGCAGCCTCTGGGCAAGACTCAAGCACCCTGGAGAGAGTTTGTACATCTCTTCCTTGTGTGTTTTGTGTGACCTATTCTCAAGTGTAGGGAAGTCTGAAGTCTTGGCCTGATCGGAGGCATGAGTTACAAATGTCCCACACAGAGTCAAAACCTCCCACTCCAAGGTGTGCATGAGATTCATGGAAACCAAAGCAAAATCTCAGCTCTCAGACAATGTCTTCCTCAGGCTGGAGAAGTAGGGCAACAGTTTTCACTTTGATAACTTTTTTCTGTGAAGAGGATGGGATGAAATGCACTGAAATTATGGATGAGCTGGGGCTAGAGAGAGTCTTTGCTGTAGCATGAGGCAACGCCAGTACAATCATCACTGGTGCCAGCGCAGGCTCCGAGCTGACAAATGCTGACTTCTATGGGGAACTCTGAAGACTGCAGAGAGAATTGAAGTTATGCACAACCATAAATATTTAATTCCTATTATTGCATGCTGAGAATTGCAAGACTGTCTGCAAAACACTGTAAAACATAGCAGCATAAAACATGTCGGCAATGCAAATATGCTGTAAATATTGGAAGGAAAACAGACGCATAAAATTAACTCTTAAGCTTATTTATAGCTATAGACCTCAGGATTCTCTTGTGCATTGTGGTGATATTTTGTAATTATACCAGCCAGTAAAAATGACCAATTCTCTCCGGGCATAAAATATATTGTGATTTAATTAAAGCAGAAAGCTAATTTAAGTGGAATTGAGAAAGACTAAGTCAATTACAAAGAATGCTATTATTAGATTTGAAAGTCTAGCAAAATTAGTTGAGTACCATAGCACCACATTTTCTCCTTTTTAATGTAAGGAGAAAGATTAGTCCATCATTGCCTCCAATGGTTCAAGGAAGGTAATTCACAAAAGTTGAGAGGTAACATTTTCAATCAATTAAGATATAATAAAATAATCACTTGAACTTCAACAACATTTTGGCAGAAATAGGTGCTTTTCATTGAAAGCAGAGGTAGTACAGCCAAGACCTGTGCCTTTGGTTTTGGAAGTGCTACGCTGAATCCTTTGGAAAGCTGTCATTTGTTTTCCTCATGCCCCCTTTTTGCCCTGTAAGCCAGGTTCTCCAGAAGCAATGGTTTTCATGAGTAAGGGGGAATGATATTTCAGTCATGACATGATGTACAACTGGACCACAGAGCTTGGCCTATATTAGGGGCAACATAAGTCGCTCAAATGACAGTTGTTATTCCTGTTTTTCCAGTGTTTTTGTTGAAAATATGTTCTCTTTTTTTAATTTGAAATTTTGCTTTCCAGCAGCAAAAGTCAGAAACAGTAACTTGCTTTTCAACTCTTTTTGTTTCAATCAAATTTCTTATTGAGCCATTCTAAAGAGTTCTCCTCCCTTGCCCTTATCCTGACCCTCACAAGCTGTGTATCTGGACTGGTGGTTACTTTTCAAAAACATCAGTAATTTAAATCTTTATTAAACATTGATCAAGTAGGTAGTGGAAGTGCTAGAGGTGCAATTATTATTCCTGAACATTATGATGTGCTAGTCTTCCCACGTTGCCAGAGGAGAACATTGTGTCTTCTCAATACACATCCTTCTGCTCTTCCCTGCCCACTCAATGGCTTGCATACAGAAAGCTAATGAACGCTTAACTGAAATAAGGACATTATTGACTTTTCTAGGTGAGGAAAGCTCCCCAGGGAATAGTTTAATAGGCTGGAACTGCTCACACAAGTTATACCAACGTGGCTTCAAAGAAAGGACACAGGGAGCTGAGGTCTGGAAGGGTCAGAGGGGCAGGATCGGATCTTTGCTCATTAGTGGTTTGGGGGCTGATATTTCTGCCTGTTCATAAGAGGGATGGAGAAATGACCAGAAATCATGACAGAGCAATGCAAGTGGAGCCGTAGGATGTACCTTCTGGGGTCATGGCCGTAGGACACTCTAGAACATGTCTAGTGTAGTGGAATAGCTTTACAGCCCAGCCCTCTCATGATATCATCAGGCACATGCAAGACCTTGAAGTGATTCAAAAGGTTTTCAGTGCAGAAGCTGTGACTGCTTAGTTTGCTCTCAGACAGAAAGTTGTTTGTTGCAGAATGTGGTGCAGTGATTCCTACCTCACTATCGGTGCTATCTCAAACTGTCTGAGTTGAAATAATCCAAGCCACTGCACTTTGTACTAAACTGAACTGAGGAGACGGGAAAAACCATTCACTACATCTCAGATAACCTCTAGATGAGCAGTAGGTTCATTGCTCACAGTTGTGTAATATAGCTGGAGTCTTTTTAAGCTTCTAACAGCAAAAAGTTACACTTGGCATTGTTATTTATACCAGGTATATGATAAAACAAGGAATAAAACAAGTGAGGTTAGCTAATGTGACTTTCCAACAGAAATGTATCTATGCTGGCAAGTCTAAAAATGTCCTATGATCTCATTTCTCCTCTCCCTTGATTCCTCCCTCTCTCCCCTCCTTGCTCCCTTCTTCCCCATGTGTACATGGAAGATAATTATACTGGCAAGTATTCCAAGAGCAGACCTTGCCTGAGATGAGGTGACAATAAAACCTCACTGCATGGGAATTTTCTTCCTCAATTGGTATGCCCATGAGGCAGCTTAACTCAAATGTCTGTATGCTTTCACTTTTTGCAGTAAATCTGTGTCGGTCTGACTGAAGACTTAAATTCTGAATGTTCTTGCTTCTGATGGACGGGCTTACCTACCAACACTATTCACCAGTTTTGCCATTCAAGAGTTTCTTTCTCCTATAAAAACAAACAAGAAAGTCTTCTGAAGTTTTTAAAGTGCTGTGTAATGATTGGTCATATGAATTCATAAATTAATTTAAAAAAAAGTGCTTGGAAGTTGATAGATCTTCATTGGCTGTTTAATATTCCAAGCTTAAGAGGATTCTCAGTATCTTTTATCAGCAAAAAAACCCTTTTGAGTACACAGACAAACTGTTTTGCAGCACTCAAGCACAAAGCCAGCCACAATAAAGTGAAGTCTTACATTGCTTTAGAAATGAATTTTAGAAAAGAAGTGGCAGTAATAAATCTTCTCACAAACCCCAAAAATCTTTCTCATAACTTTATGTATCTTGCTGAGAAGTTACTTTTTGTAGGCTTGCATGAAATCAGCTAATGGTGTGCTGTCAAGGCTCGGATTTCACTTCAGCAATGGTTTAAATTAATTTTTAAGAATTTTACTGTGAACTGTCTTAATCTAAACTGAGAGAAAATGCTCTTAATTGAAATATCACTTTCTACAGATGATTGTGCAATAATGCAATATTGGCTATGAAATTGATTTAATTTAATTGGTGCAACCAGTCTTTTGGGGCCCTCATTATAGGAGACAGCAATATGCATTTCCTTCACATAACACCCTCTACTTGATTCCCCAAGACTCATTTGCTGCATTTATTTGGCAGGAGGAGCAGGTTTCTCAGTTCAGCTCCTGCTCTCCGGCCACTAATCCTCCTGGATTTCTCTGCAATTTCTACTGCAAAACACCTTCCCAGTACCCAGGCCAAATGAGCTGATTCAGCTTGGGACACAGCTTGGCCCTTGCAGCATCCAGCTTCAGGTGGTGCTCACACATCTGAGATGCAGCTTTAGTGTGGTGGAGGCAGCACACCTGTGTTGTGATCTCTGCTCCTACCTGGCCTAAACCGCTGCAGGACCTTGGTATGAGGGACCACTCCAAAAATGTCCCATTATAAGTAGGTGTATGAATGCATAATGAAACCTTAGCTGGTATTTAGTTTCTTTCCTTTACTATAAAACAGCTTGCAGTGTGCAACATACTTTTAAAGTCCTAAGATTCCTGTTAAATATTAAATTGCCAGCAGGTTCTGAATCTACACTCCAGGTAAGAACTTGTACATCTGACATTACAGTTTAAACTGGTGCTTGTTTCAAGTCATTCAGAGATGGTGGATTTTCCTGTCTTCAGTTTATTTTACCAAATGAAAAACAGTAAAATTCTGGCCAGCACTGAAGAGCAGACATATTTTAATGTGATTCTAAAAGTCTTCCCAGGCTCTCCAAGGTTGCCTCTTGGGAGAGTCCTTGTTGCAGGGTGATGACAAAGCTATATTACAGTTAGTCTAAAAAATTAGGGGAATATATCTACTGTCTGCTCAGAGCTGGCCTTGCTTCAGGTCCTGCCAGGGTAAGAGCTATGGAAGGTTCTTTTGGACTGATGTGAAATCATTAGTAACAAAGGATGAAAAGTATAAGGATGAAAATGATGTACTGAGATTTTTTTCATGGTTGGTCCATTTGTTAGTGCCAAGAGTTCTTCAGACTGGGGCTGGTTCATGGTCTCCCTGCCCGGATGCTGCTCTGTGCTGGTGCCAGTCAGACAAACTGGTGTCAGTCTGGTTGCTGGTCTGTGCTTACAGCTTTGGACACGGTATTGCACTCTTGTTTTTCCTTCACTCTGAAGTACATGGGGAGGCACTTTTTTCTGCTTGTGTTCTACTGGATCCTTCCTCTCTCTGGGAATGTTTCTGGGTTTCAGGTCCTCACAAGCTGGGATGTACCTAAGGTGCACATCTAGAGTTGAGGAAAAGGATTGTGTTCCTGGTTTGCAGAAGAGATATCCTTGCTCAGATCTTCTAGTCTTTATGTCTTTGATGCTTTTGCTTCTTTGGACTCTCTTCTTGCTGGTAGCAATGCTTCTAAAAGCCTGAGATGATTTTGTTTTTCTGTGCACTATCTGTGTGGGTCCCTTCCAACTCAGAAAATTCTGTGATTCTGTATCATTTTTTGGACTGTCATCCTTTAGTTCTTGGGCCAACATCCTGCCAGCCCATTATAACTTGCAAAACTTACAGGTGAAAGTCCACAGTAAAATATCAAGGTAGCTTATGTTAAGTTTCCTCCCTGAAAAGCATTTTCTTCCCTGTTTGTTTTGAAATATTATATTTTGAATGCTTTTCAGGGAGGAAACTTAACATAAACTGCTTAATGGCCATGCAGCCCCTAAGTGTTTCCAGGACTAACTGAATGGTTTCAGAATTGCTCTTTTTCCAGGAGAGCATCCAGTACTCAAATCCTAATTTGAGGGCTGATATCTAAAGTAGGAACACTGGCATTTCTCAGTTTGCTGATACTCATGTTTTCGGTGAGTTTCTTGGCAGCACCCAGTCTTTACCCAGATGTGAGGAGCAACCAGACATGGGGGTATTTATTCAAGGCACTCCCTTTTGGTGCTTTATTTTGTTACTGCCTGTTATTGCTGTTGTTTCTCTGACTTTTTTTCTAGTTCTTATCCCTGACTGTTTCTCTTCTGTTTTTCATCTGCTTCTCTTTAAATTTCCCCTTCTCAAAGGGTTTCACCCACCACTCACCCTTTTTTCACAGCATTCAACCCCCAGATGGCTGGTGCTGACACTGCACTGTTATAACTAAACCTGATTGTGCTTAAACCAAATGAGCAAAATTAAATGCACATTAGCTCACCATCTCAGGATGCCTGTGGACTACAGTTAACAGCTCCAAATCCATTAGTGCTCAGCCAGCAGTAAACCACTCTTCATCATATCCCTGAGAGTTGGAAGTGCATATTAAAAACCATGTGGTTAAGGCTCCTGATGATCCAAATGCCTCCTCCAAGCCTTGTAAATACGTAAAGCTGTCACGTATTTCATGCTCGTAATTTGTCGTGGATGTGAGCTACCAGTTTTTGCTTATGTAACTTTATTTCAAAGTATTTGTCACAAAAGAGGATGGGAAGAATGGGAAAAACACTGAGTGAAGGATGATTTGTGCTAACCCTGGTGGCATGTATCAGCTATTAGGCTGCTTACTTTTACCAGCTGCACTGCCATAGCTGAACACCTCAGGGCTGTGGCAGTTGTGTGGTGTCAGCTGTGTTTTGGGGTGCCCTGAGGACCCAGCTGAACAATTTCAGCACTTAGCGAGGATCTGCCATCGCTTGAGGTGGAACATGCAGAGCACATAGAGAAACCAGGAGGCAAATGGTAATGTAAGCTCACCTGGGAGATACACTTGACCTAATGTTTCCTCCAGTTCTGTATAATGAAATTGAGAGAGTGGTGCTTGATAGCACTAATTAGGAACTGGGAATTAAAACTGATATTGCTAAGCAGCAAATACAGTTGCAACAGAGAGGATTAGAGGAACAGGCACAGTTCAGGACTGAAATATTCATCTAATTATTTCCAATTCCAGTTATGCCCAATGCATGAGCTGAATGTTCAGCAGCACCTGGTGTGTCTGCTACCCACTGAGCTCCCAGCAGCAATAGTTTTCACTCATTTGAGATTTTTTTTTTTAAAGGAGATCCTGAACTCCGTGCTGAAGCTGCCTTTGCTGTAACTCCAGGGACAGAAGAAAATCCCCAAAGTGTCAAATACTTTTCATGATGTCTGTGGCAGGTGAAACACTACAATTCCTAGCTGAACATAAAAACCACAAAACCAAAATGTTTGCGAATAGGTACTAATCAAAAATCAATGAAAACAAAATAATATTATTATTGATAAAGATTCAATTGAAAAATGCTAAGAAAATACTGCATCTTCCTGGAAGCTGTACTGATGTAAAAATGGTAATCAAGTCTCCAGTGTTTTGCACTTCTGTTGGGTTTTATGGAGTTCAACTTTAAAAACCCATATGCACATGAACTAGTTTTGAGTGTTCTATATTTTGCACTACAAGTTTTTGCAACTGTGTTTTGAATGTACATACACTTGTACTTCGTGGAATACTTTCCAAAGATGATGTAGAGGACGCATTATAGAAAGAATAAAATATTTTATTGTGTGAATAATTTGAAAAGTGATGGGCCAACCATTATATAAATGTTGATTTTAGAGATTTGTGCATGATTAAGCAAGGTTTAAATGTCCCATGGAAGAGCATTGTTTCATTTAATCATAACTTTTAAAATGAATTCGGTTGGTTTTTTTTTTAAATTCAGGAAAGACAGATCCAATATTAACTAATGAAAACATAATTTCTATAGGCATGATTCATCCTTGCAAAAAGGATATGGATAAGGGAATGGATGTTTTGATCCCTGCAGAGCAGGGTAGATGTATGTGCTTCTTATTATCTGTCTACTGTGTCATCCTGACTTTCACGTATAGTGTGCTGAGTGCTTTGCTGGAGCACCATCTCATTCCCTGAAAATGATGAATCACAAAATCACACACAGTGGGTGAAAGGGATCACGGGAGGTCACCTGGTTCAATCTCCCTACTCCCCTAAAGCACATCGCTCAGGACTGTGTCCAGAGGCCTCGAGTATCTCCAGAGGAGACTCCACAACCTCTCTGGGCAGCCTGTTCCAAGCTCAGAATGAACAGGAAGCTTCACTTTCTAGACATCTGAATTCTTGACAGCTTTTGTGGTTGCAGAGGTGAAAGTTGTTGTTACAGATGGTTTTCCTTTCTTTTTTTTTCAATCTTTTTGGTATCCCAAGGCAGCTGGTGTGCTGAATACAATATGGATACAAACTTCTTGCTGTTCAAGGCAACATTAGGTTGGAAGATGGGGCTTGCAAAGCCAGTGTCAGACCACAGCGTTGGCAGTGTGTTTGCCCTCCCTGCTGCAAGTGGCTGATGTGGCACTCGGCTGCCCGTGCCCTCCTGCAGGTGCTGGAGCTGCATGGTGGCCTTGTGGTGTGTGTGCCACACTCAGGACAGCATCTTCCTGTTGCCTTGGTTGGCAGAGATTGCTTAACCTGACTCATGCCATTAAAGACCCTGGGAGGTCGATGCTGAACAGCTGAGGAGAGTGGAATATGCCCAATGGATTTACTTTGTTTCGTTTTCTGTTTTATTTACTCAGTACAAAGGAAAGTACTTCCAAGTAGAAGCCCGTGGGAGCAAATTTCATCTCATCTGGGTTTGCTGTTTGAGACCAGATGAACCAAGAAGAGTTTTTGCAAGAGTAGCCCCTTGCTCATGGGAACACAGTCTCTAGTGACAGATTTTGCTGTGCCAGTTTGTACATTAGAGAACTGGATGGGGGGGGAGAATGTCTACAGGCAGGGACTGCCTAATGCTTTTTTAAATTTAGTCATGCCCCCAGTCCCCAGAGTGTGCTGTGGGTGGCAGAACCCATTTATCCATTTTTAATGTTGACATTCAGTTTAAAAAGAGAACAGGTTGAAATCTTATGCCTCTCTTTGCCAGTGAAAACACTCTGAGTAAGTTCAAATAGCCTAGTATTTATTCTCCCCCTCACACTCCGAGGTTTAAAAAGAAATGATACTTTTTTTTCCCAAACTGTATCTTGCAGAATCATTTCCAGATTCTGTAGCTGAGATGTAAATGTGATGGATGTGATAGAATTACTGAGTTGACTAACAAGAGCGCATTAAGTAGTCATAATGAAACTTGGATTAATTGCTTGGGTATACTTGTTTTGTCTAAGTTTTTAACTTATGATCCTGCCCATGCATAATGTGTGTGCTTCACTGATCTTATTCTCCCTTGCCTCTATGGAGAACCTCTGTCCCTGGCCGCTTAAAATAAGTGCTCAGTCATACATTCAATTGGCCCTGTTCTGTGAAGGCTGTTGCTCACAGAGTGAGCAAAGAGAATGGGAGAAAACAACCTGTAAACCAGCAGTGTGTTGAAGATAGAAACAGCGATTCCCATAAATTACATGTATTTGAGGAATATGTCTGTTCTGGGAAATAAAGGTAACCAAGTTGAAGATGGCTCCATGCTGTGTTATTTCAGCCCATATTCAGTACATTTTAACAGCTCATTTTGAGGACCCATTTCCTACGTGATTCAGGTTCAACATATTTCTCCAAATACCAGGCAAACTGCAAGTTGTATGGAAACACTGGGCTGCTGGTACCTGAGGCTGGGCCCAGAAACAGACACGAATGGTTGTGAATATACAGAAATGCAGATTTACTATGTGTAATATTTTTTTTAGTGGTTCAAAATTATGTGATATAGAAATCAATGGTGTTAATAATTCTAATGAGAAAAAATATAAAGATTACTGACTTTAATGTGTTCTTCTAAGAGAAGCTGAAGGCTTTGATTCTACTATTTTTTCCCCACGTCTTTTAGAGAACAGGCTGCTGCTTTGCACACACATATAGCATACTAATAAGATATTATTTTCCACCTCTCAGATCTCTTTTGAATTCAAATATATCTATTAGCACCTTTACAACTCAGCTTATGCATATCCCAAGCCTATGTGATTAACTATTTCTACTGTACCATTTGGTGGCTGGCATTGCAAATTACAGAATAACACAGGGAGACAGAGTTTTCTGCTGTGGGTCTTAACACTGGGTATGGAAAATGCAGAGAGGAAAAAAAAAGAGAGATTTAAAGTCATTTGGATCTGCATTGTTTAAGCTGGCAGGGATCCAGGGCTTGTAATTTTAAGGCTGTATATGGGTTAGAATGGTGACTGGTGAAGGAAAGCCTTGATAAGGGTTTTGAAGGCTGTTTCAAGAGTAGAGGTCAGTACCAGTACAAGTGTGGTGGAGAAAATGTGTATGGCTGAGAACTGTCCCCCAAAGGAAGATGCAGAGTGGGAGCTGGCTCAGGACAGTCCAGCAGTGTGGGCATTACATTTTCTCACGCTGGGCTGAGGTATTTGGCTGTTCCTGGAATGGCAAGATGATGGTGGAAGATGGAGACAGACTTTGCATGGGGAACTGAGGGAGGAAGAACAATGGAAAAATAGGAAAAAAAGAGCTTGTTTTGATGTGACTGTGAAATGTCACAGTGGTGAGGCACACCTGCCTGCATGTCCCAGTGCCACCTTTGGGAGCACCCACTTGTCTGGCTTTTGAGGGCTCTTGATGTGGGTGAAAAAGGTGGTGAACTCACTCTGCTGCTCCTGGTAATCGCTGTTTCTCCACGAGCTTTGTGGGGGCCTGAGGCTGTCCTCACCTGGCTTCTGAGAACAGCTTCAACACCTGAACAGTCTTGTTATGTTTCACGTTTCCAGGCAACTTTGAAGGCTGGACTCCACTCCCAGGAGGGCATCAAGGGTCTTTCTGTTGAAGACAGTAAAGGCTGAGTCAAGTCTGCAGGCTGCGTCAATCTAGGGCTTTTTTTCTCCTATTATATGCGATTTTTTCTAGCAGACAAAAATAAAATGTTGGCTTTTCTGAAAAATGCAGTTGGTGTGATGATCCAGCTCAGGCGGTAGATTTGGGGTATGGCAATATTGATTATCATCTGCATTGCTCTCAGAGTCCTGGTGACTCTCCAGCTAGTGTCAAAACTAGCTTAAAACTGAGCTGTCTTGATGTTTTCCTGCTCAGAAACTTTGGCATTGTGGTGGAAGAAGAGAGGATCAGTCTGCCAGGTGGTGCTGCCTGTTACATGATGAGGTATGGGCCTGCACCACTTACTGCAAGGGTATAAAACTGAATTGTTTCCTTACCTCTCCTTGAATTTAGCACCAGACCTACACTGTCTTCTGGAGTGATGACCTGCTCTGCTTCTCATTTCTGAGGGCTGGTTTGGACAAGCGTCTTTCTGACCCTGATCTCCGAGTGTTGCTTTTCATTACAGTCCAGATAGGGCGGGGACCATGTGCTCTTCTATGCTTACTTCCAAAGGACTCTTCAGAGACTTCAAAGCAGTGTTGACTATGGTTTCTATGCATGGAACAGATGTTGTAAATAATTTTGATCCTGTCCTCAAATTTTGGGGCCTTTCTTGAAGAGATTACTCCTTTTAAAATTTTTTTTTTTTGTCCTTAAAATCCTTGCCGTTAATGAAGCTGCTTGTCGGGGACCTTTTGTAGAGTAGTGTTGTCTTTTGCGCTGTAACCTGCTGGCTTGCTGTCATCATGAGCCATAGCCATAGAAAAATATCTGCCTTTGCATTTACAATAGTGATGCTTAATGGATTTGACAATCAACTGGACTTGCTACATGAACAACTGCAAGTTAGATAAGTCTGAGAGACTAATTGTTATCCTAAACTCCATGAGCTGAGTTTAACTTGGATGCTCTTTAGTCACCTTCTGGTACAAGACTCTGAAGCCAGTGTCAACATTTTAAAGTAAATCCAGTTCATGACTTGTCACATTGTAAGAATAGCCCCATTATGCTCAACCAAAGGCCCATCAAGCTCAGTATCCTGTTTCTGACAGTAGCTGATAATTAAGGAAAGGGTGTAACTGCAGGGAAAGGATTGAGTGATATTTCCCCAATATGTTCTCCCACCCCTCAGCAGTTCGTGGCTTAAAGATATTCTGATCTCCGTGTTTAATAAGTCTTTGGGGCCTTATCTTTTGTTGATTTCTCAAATTCTACTTTTGCTTTCAGCAGCTGCAGCACTTTTGGCAATGAGTTCAGCAATTTAATGATTCACTCTGTCTGAAAGTCCTCGCTTTTGTTTGTTTTAATGCCCTGCTGAAAGTTTCATGTGATGCACGTCTATTTCGAGTATTTGGAGAAACAAAATTTTTTATTCATCTCTTTCATGCCACTCATGATTTTATAGAGCTCTAATGAGAACCTAAACTGAATGACTTTTAGTATGATTTAAGGCTCTGTATTATGTCTTATGCTTTCTGGCTGTTTATATTCCATTTGCTTTTGCATTATGTTTATTTCATCTTTATTTCACAAATTTAATCATTTTGAGAAGATTATTTTGTCTAATTAAGGTAGAATTAATCCAGGGGCAGCGATAATTTGAGAGCCAGCATTGGAAGGTAGTTTATTTAATTTATGTGTCTTCAAATCCTTTGGATTCAATTTGCCCAGCTTTCATACTGATGGATGCTGTATTAAATTATTTAAATAGATGAATTAAATTTGGAGCAAACAGAGGCTAATGCATTTCACCCTCAAATAACACGCCTCTGTAGCCAGGGAGCTTTTCTAGAAGAACTGAGGAGACAGTCATGAGCTGGAAGCACTGTATGCAAAACAGGGGGTAAGGGCCACACGGAACCCCCTTTGATTTATCCTCTAGAACTAATTTGTCGATTCCTTGTGGTCAGATTAGCAGAATGGAGCCAAGAAAGAAACCTCACAGAGACTGACCATGTGAGATGAAATAATAAGCAGCTGTTGCTCAAGAGAAAGCTCAGACCCGACTTGCAGAAATGTAATTAGCAGCATGCTGGCTGAGCAGTTTGCATGCCTAGGGCCTGCAAAATGCCCTTCTGGGGAGCAGTGGTAATTTTTAGTCTCTCTTTTGGAGGGAGCTTCTTTCTCACTAAGAATCAGGACGACTGGAAAGGGATAAAAGGAGGGATGGAAAAGAGCAGAATATACTCTGCAGCACTCAGGGACACTAGATGGGGATATTTGCTCACTTTGTGGCTCGTGATATCCCTCACAGCTTTGGTGGTGATGTTACCAAGGTACAAGGAGGGCTGGTGACATCCACTGGAAGGGATTGATCAGAGGGGGTTGTATGGGACTTGTGGGGCTATCTATGCCTTTGTTGCCATTTCTCACTCTACGGTTTCCATCTCAAACACAGCTGGTCTGTACAGCTCAGGGCATGCTGAGGTCTCTCTTCTGGCTGTGAAACACAGCTCAGCATCATGTGGGACGGGATGGTCATGGTTCTTCCTCTGTACTGGGAGGAAGAAGGGACAAATCTTCCCTGTGGAAGAGGGAGAACCAAAACCATGGCAATGTTACCTTTGTGGGCCTGAAGCATTGCTGCTGTAGGTGTCATTGGTGTGTTTTTGAGGGCAAGAAAGGGGCATGAAGCTACTTTTTGTATTCCTTTCCACATGTTTGGCTTGCCAAGTGGATGTTGTTTAAAGCAGGAGACTCTGTCCCTGACTCCAAAGTCTTGGCTGTGTGATGTGTGACTTGGGGTGAAGATGGGCTGCTGAGACAGCTGTCTCACAAGGACATGACTGCTATTGCAGGCCCTTGGAGAGCCACTGGGCTAGGGTGGGTTTTGGGCAGCCCCAGAGAAGAGCACAGCCACAAGCACAGGGGATTCACATGTCACTGGTACTCGGGACAGATTTCAAAGGTGTCCATATAGAGCTGATGTGTTCTTGCTCTGTGGGATGCTGGTGGCAGTGTTGGTAAATGCTGCTGCGTATATTTTGTGCATGGTCAGGTTGAAAAAAGGGCTCTAAAGAAAATAAGAAAGCCTTGAATTCTCTTGTTTGGCTGATGAGTAGAAAATGAGGAAAAAAAAGCTGTGTTATTGACAGTCTTCAAAATCCGTAAAGGACGGACCACATCTCTTACTAACACTTGTGGGACAGATATAATAAAAACAACTTGCTTGGATCAAATATCTACATTTAGTGTATTAGGAAGCTCTTTTGATTTTTCTGTTGTTTGTGCCTATATACGCGCCGAGGCAGAGGCTCTGGGTAAGAACCATCTGTCAGTATCTGCTGATATCAGAATTTGTTTCACCCTTGGAAATACTATTGAGTGGTCAGTGAAGCCAAACGATAGAGAGGAAGCTGCTGAGTCATACATAGGTCCCCATGTTTGCTCGTGTTCTAATGACTTTAACCACTCTGACATTAAACACTCCCAGTGTCCTGTTTCACCATCACTGATTGCTGATATCCCCAGCAAGGAAGTTGTTAAGTCATAGATCCTAGATGATTGTTAATATCCATTCCAACCCAAACCATTCTATGATTTTGCTTCCATAAGTTTGTTTGTGGTAAAGAAAACTGAGATCTTCTCCAAGTTCTCTTTTTTATTCTAGAAATCTTAGAAAGTTTAGGCTTTGGTGTAGTGAACAGTATAGTTGATTTTCAAAAGCAACAAATATCCTTTTTTTCCCCTCCATAGGTTCATAGCTTCATTGTACTTCTCTTAAGGCTTGCCTATTGCAGGTTTTTTATACAGCCTAGCATTTGGCATACTAACACCTTCTGTGTAAAATTAACAACTGATGGAAGATGTTTGGCTGAGCTAATAGGGATTTTTACATTTCCCCTTTCTCAGGATCAGAAGGCTGCCTGAGCTATATTATTTTCTTGGCTTAGTTTCCAACTCTTATTTTTTTCTCTTTTGCTTTGACAGCATATGTTTAGATGAAAAAAAAAGAGGTGGAGGAGCTCTGTGAGTGACTCCTTTGATGAAACATTAATTGGTATCTACGCATGCAGAGGTAACAAACTGCTATTCCTGAAACAGGATCTCTACCCTTTTTGTGTAAGGGCTTGCATTTCTGAAAGGGACAGATTTCTTAAGCTTATTTGGTTTGGATTTTTTTTTTCAAGTGGAAATAGAGTTTTCTCTTCTGCAAAGTCCAGTCTCCAATCCCTGACTTTGGGCTTGCCTATATTTGGAAATGTACCAAAATAACTATTCCAGAATAGGCTCCCAGGAGGATATTTTAGAACTAGATTAAATTAAATTGGAAATAAGAACTCTTATTTTGGAATAAGAGTGTCCGCTTTGGGATTTATATTGAAACAAACCATCTAGGAATAACTGTAGCTATTTTGGTATATTTCCAAGAGCAGACAAGAGCTGAGCAATGATCTGAAATAATGATATTAAAATCTTGTGGATGTGATGGATAATGGAGAAGAATGTCAATACTGAGTTAGAACAATTTGGAGTGAGTGTGTCTGATGGTGTCATACACTTGTTCAGTGGGGTTTTTTCAGTTTAAGCAAACGATCCCACCCTTCAGGCTATGTATATAATTTGTTATTAATATTTTAGTAGCAACACTACTGTGCTAGGAACAGTCTTACAGACACAGGTCCCACCTCTGCACAACCTGCAGTCTAAAAATAATCCATTTGCTTTGTAATGCCATAGATGTCAGCATGTCTGTTTTGCAGATAAAATAGGGGTTCTCAACTCTTTATAGCACTCCTTCTTTATAACACTTGTTTATAACAGTCCTTGTTTGTAACACTTATTTATAGCACTCCTTGTTCAGGCAAAACTGCTACTTAGGTTTGGTTTGGTTTCTTGAAGGAAAGCAGAAAAGGATAGTTACAAGAAAATGGAAATGATAAAAAACCACGCATTTGTTCCGTATTTGTAGTGACTGTGCCACCCCTCTCTGCTTAATTTACTGTAGGTAGCACGTGAGTCATTATTGGGAAGGCAAAAGCCATGTGCTTCATTACACCCTGTGGCACGGAACCAGTACAGATGTGAAATGAATATATCACCTCTATTTACATACATAAAGTATGTATGGAGTGATAGTTTAAAGTAACACTTTCTCATTCAACAAGGAATGCTCACAGCTGAGAAAGTTCTGTTATCTCTCTGGGTAGGATTCTTTTCTTCTCCCTTTAGGCACTTTCATTTGTGCCTTGACTCCCAATGTGTGGAGGTCACAGGGAATTTCTCTGTGGCAAGAAAAGGTCCTGCTCTGTATTTACCCATATTCTAATCTTCCATGTACTTTCAGTACTATTTTGGTTCCATACTGGAGGTCTAAAAAAAGATGTGGAAATTCAATGGCACAATTTCAAGGTTATCCCACAGGCCAGCAAATCCATAATGTGATTTTTTCTCCCCTTTATGGCACATCATAATAAAAGAAGTTGATATAATATGAAAGGGAAAGGCAGTTTCTTCTTATCAAATTATCATATCTAGCATCAAGCCTATGCTTGAAAGTAATTCTAGCTAATCCTTTGTCGCAATAAATATCTATTACATTTATCACATTGAATTTGTTTCCCCTTCATTTCATCCAATTACCTTTTCTACAACTGGAAAATATATCAGAGCTGTCTCAACACATTTTTTATGGATGTTAACTTACTATTCTCTTCTTGATCTTTTGTCAAGATGTGCTTTAATTAAAATGTTCATGTAACTTGTTCAAGTTTATCCTTCACTCTTTCACTATCCAGATAATTGGTGGGTTTGCTTTTAAAAGTGGAATATAGCAGTCCCAAGAGCTGGGCTAGGACTGTAATTTTGTGGGTGTAGAAACTTCTAAGCAGGTTGCTATAAAGCCAGAGTTTAGGATGCTGTAGTCAGAGGTCTGTCAGCATTACTATTGTAGATATCTCTATCTGGTGGTTTGCTGTTTTGCTATTAAAATTCCCATAGGAAATACAGATATAAATAGCCTTAATCAGCCAACCTTTTTTCAAATTAAAAAGACATACGATTTCATAGTGTGAAAATGCAGTTGGTGCTGCTCACTCGCTCGGTAGCTCCGTGACAGTGACACTGTATCAGCTCCCAGAAGACAGCAGGTTTTCCCACAGCTTTCTTACAGAGCCTGTGGGTTCCCCACACGATGGCACCTCAGGGATTCCTTTTCCAATGGGAGTGTTTGTGAAGTTTGTGTGCACAGTGCAGGAGTGGTGCTGCTATCTTATCAATTGCATCTCATGTTTCTTTCAGCTCCTTATCCCCATGTGCAAATCATGGTATTAGGCATGTGTGGGTTGCTTATATGTGTTGTTCATATCCAATACAGGCTTTTTTAGCTGGGGTGATGTGAGGCCAGAAGATGGATTAAGACAGAATGAACTGAGTGATTCAGGAATCTGTGACTGGTAAAGGTTTGTCATTAAATGGGGGAGTTTTAATTGAACTCTGCAGCCTTGGCTGTTTTCCTCCAAACTACTCATCAATCGTGCCAGTAACAAATAAGGCAAAAATCTTTGTGATAAGTATCTTGAAGATATCACAGTGGCTTCCCCATGCCAGTGATGAGCAGTGGGCTGCTGGGTGAGCTATCCAAACTGCTTGGCTGTACATGTTGCTTTGCCAGGTGAACACAAAGCTATTGTGAAAGCACGTTGGAATAAGGAAAGATAACATTGGGGGGCTATTTCAGCCAAGTGACCTTGAGAGAAACATCTACAACATTTTACACAGGTGCACAAAAACAAGCTCCTCCTTAAGAGAGGGAAAAGACCAGAGGAGCCTTTCCAGCTATCAGGGTGAAATTTCTTTCCTCCTTAGGGCCAGCCTGAGGAAACAAGAAAAAGTATAGGAAAAAGGATTAATTTCTTTGAATGTCTTCATTGCCTCCTTCTCAGCATATGTCCTTTAAAGAAGGTGATACAGGAGACTAATTACTGAGGTTAATGTTCTGAATTCCTTCCTTACTCAAGACTATTTGTGTGGTTGAGGAGATATTAACATCTGCAATCAGCCACAGATTCACAGGGGAAGGTGCTGACCTTTTGAAAACTATGGGGCTTAGGCCTCTGAATTCAACAGTCAGGTGTTGTCTGAAATCCTCTCTTTATTTCAGCCATCACAGAAATCCCCAAAGGGTTGGTTGCAACAAAACATTTGCAATATGAATGCAAGAAAATGTAAATCCTGACTTGAAAAGGGGTGCATCTCCCCATCTGTTCTGATGTCTATTTAGAAACTTTCAGGTTTTGGGCAGATATTGGCAGCTTCTCTCATCAGGGAGGATTCCAGGTGGTTACTGCTCTGCCCTGGGTTCCTCCAGAGCATGGCACAGAGGAGGAGCTCTGCTGCTCTGGGACGATGTGCTGCTGGAGAAAAAATAAAACTGCCCTAAGGCAGACTCACAGTGCAACAGCCTAAAGGAAGATCTGTCATGTGCCCAAAATGTCTATTCCCTTCTGCTCTCCTGATGCTTCATCAATCATATCACCTGTGTGTCATGATTGTCAGCATGGAGAAAAATATTTGGAGTGTTCTGGTTTCCTCTTACACTGGCAGGGTGGTTTGTTACTGGAAAAAAAGTGCCATTTAATGGATACTAGTTCCTTAAACCAGAAATATCCACCTGGTAAGAGAGCCCACAGAAACAAACCCACTATGGTAAAAGTCTGAAGCTCTGCAATTTATATTTTTTACAGGAAGATGAATACGGATGTGTTAATCCACATTATCATGGTTGCATCAGTTAGACAAAAACGTGAAACATATTCAGAACAACCTTTTTTTCATACATGCAGACACCCAGACCTGCTCTGGGTGCCAGGTGACAGTCTTCTTTGGAGCTGTGGAAGCTCCTTGCTCCAGAGAGTCAGCAGAACTCTCACAGCTCTGGTTACCAGTGACTGCCCCTCAGACAAGACACAGAACCTGCATTCTTGATAGAAAAAGCCAGCAAAACCCAAACAAGCCAGACTCCCAGCTCTTGCAGGTGTCTATAGCACACCCAGAAGCAGCAAGAAAAGGGCACAAGCACCCTTTCTTTTCCTCCTCACAGGCCATTTTTGAGCATTTATAGAGGCACCAGTAGAGGAAAAGTGCTAAAAGCAGTTAAGAATGAGCTAGGGACCTAGCTCAAGGTGCTCAGCCTGCACCTTGTCTCCTTAAACCACTTTACCTCTAGAGCATCACACCAGTGTAGCCTCAAGTGTCTGAGTCAAAAGGGCAGCTACATCAGCATTGACATCCTTCACCTTAGAGCTACTGAACTGAGCTCCTTCATAGGAGTCTATTTCTTTTCTTCTGGGAGGTCTATGCCACACACTTAATTTGATGTTAAAATATTTGACCATTTTTTCCTACTACATAAATAAACAGATTTTAGTTGGATATATGGAAAATACTATATTAATATTTCCAAATTTTTCATAAAGTGATATTAGATAAGCCACCACTTGGACTGAGGCCAAGTGTAGCACTTTAATAATTTTGAAACATATTAAATATCAGAAATGTGTAAGATGAAGATTGCATTCAAAGTTTTTTCCCACCCTTTTACCCACGCTCAAAGCCTTGAGCAAGGGAATAAGCGTAGCTTCAAATGGGAACTTCAGTAGAATTCAATTTTAAATTCAGCAGTCACTAATGTTATTATATCCTTTCTGTGGTAAAGCTCAAATGCCTGGCTCTCTCTGTGATTCCCTGGCTGTAGGCAGCATTCACCATGTACTTTTTCAGAGATTAGAGATAGAGGCATTTTCATAATACTGATTTTGGTGGGGCATCTTCCTTGTTTCTTTCTTACTTGAGGGCAAAGCCAGGTTATCTTGTTCTGGGGATCTCTGACAGCAGCTATTCCATGTCTGGCAGTCACTACAATCTAATTCTGCTGGACATAATCACCATAATTTATTCCCTGTAGATGGTTTCCAAAAATAGAAGTAGGTATGATCCTTGCCCTACAAGGCCCACACAAAAGACAGAGAATTAAAAAGACTGGTAGATAGGGGAGAAAAAGTAAAAGGGGCAATGGCTATGGCAAATACACAGAGATAAATTAAATCCAAATTAGTCCTTTGGTGTGATAGTGAGACTGAATAAGCAAGTTTATTAAAGGGACAAAAATATAGTTCAACTAAAAGATAGAGATGCATGAGTAGCTCTCAGAATAACACCCAGAATGGCAGCATCCTAATGGTGTAAACCCTACACTACAATTGAAAAAGCCTTTCCTTCAGTTCAAATCACTTTTCTCTGGTGTCACCCTGTCAGTGTGATCCAGCAAGTAACTTTGTCCTTCCTCAGGCACCCCATCTCTCTCCTATAGCTGACTTCAAAATGCATCATTATGTCATTTCCTTGTCACATCCCAAATTGTTTTCAGAGACTGTCGGGCTCTCCACAAGCGATGAAAAAGCTGTGAGCACAGGCCTTAATGTCCAGACCCCTCAACAGAGCTTGGATCACACTTCACCCTCCAGGCTGGATGCTCTTGTTGTGAGGATTTCCTGAAGGAAAGGAAGCCCTTTTCTAAGGCAGGGATGGGGATGCTGCAAACCCCAGACCTGCTGCTTCTCTCGAGGGTTTTCATGTCTCTTAGTACCTGCTGCTGCAGTCTCGTATGTGCTCCCACGTATTTGTCTTCACCCTGTCCCTGTGAAGTGTGGCTCTACTGCTGTTCCTCTCTGACAGATGACTGGAAAACTTGCTTGAGGCTTACAGAGGAAGCCTGCATGGCACAGGCTTGAGCCTGGCTCTTATGTGGTCTCATGTGAAGGGAAGATCATGCCCGGCTGAAGTAGCCACACAGAAGAAGGGAGTATCCCAGGCACGAACTCCTGTGGTCACCTAGCATCTTACCTCCTTCAACTCTGGGTGCCATACTCCAGGCTTTGCTGGTTGCTCTTGTGTTTTGCATTTCTACATCCTGAGTGTTTTCTGCTGTTTATGGGATTTCAGGCTTTACTCATCTTGTTGCTTCCTGCAAGTCTCTGTGGATGTGTCCTTCATGGATGGTACAGCCGTGTGCTCACGTTTATGGGTAGCACATTTTACCTTGTGGGACACCTGGTGTCTCCGGTGCAGGGAGTCTTTCTGCCTTTTGGGGAAAAGTTTATACCATAAGAAAGCCTCCATGGATGGGGAAAAGATATCAATAAAACGATTTACTGCTCCAATTCTGAAGCCCTCCTGCAACCTTTACCCTAATATATCACTCTGCTTGCAAGTATGTCAGTGGTTGACTTGTCCCATAAAGCCATGGAATTTTCTCCTTTCCTTTGTGTGCAGGAATTTCTGGGTAATCTAGGGGTAGGAAAAGGGACAGTGCCAATTTTGCTGTTGCATCAAGTCACTTGTGCATATTTAGCTCTGTCTTTTGTGTGCTGATTTCGGGATCAGTCTCTGGGGCTCCATATTGAAAAGCTGCTCCCAGTGTTGTTTTGGCTGTTTGTTGCTTCCTGTCCTTCAGGACAGTGAAACATCTGGCCCAAAGGTACAAATTGCTCTCCACACTGAGCATACCAGTGATGGCCAGATGGAAATGTGCCACCTTGTTGTGTTCCCTGTGTCCCCCTGCACACTCAGGGAATGGCACGGGAATTGCAGCTACAGCGTAATTCCTACCTGTAATTCCTACCTGTAGCAGTGGGGCAGGAGCTGCTGTGTCTGAGAAGGGAGCTGAGGGCACCCATGGGCAGCTGCCTCGCAGGTGTGGAGCAATGGGAAATAAGGCACTCAGCAAATGCCTGCTTTCCCTGCCGTTGGCTTAGCAGGTGTGTGGGTGTACACGCTGTAGGTGTCTCAGAATTGTTAATAAAGCTAAGGATATGAATAATACTTAACTGCTATTGCATTCTGCTTCTGCCACTGCTTTCATTGGTAGCAGGAGTTGGGTGAGAGAGGGGATGCTGTGAATGCACAAAACCTTCATCTTCCTGCCTTCTTTACTTTCTGATTCCGTTTCACCGGGAATCAAACAAATTTGCAGTGTTTTAACTTATTTTGACTAAAGTTTCTCTTTAGAAGGACAAATAAATCTTGATCTTGTGATTAAGAATGCACAATTAAGTAATTAAAAAATAAAATGGTTGCTTATGGGGTGTGTTGCACTGATGGTAGTCCTGTTCAATATAAGTTCGAGATTATGTCTTTCTTAATGTGGCACGTATTTTCTTACAGTTTTTTGATGCAAGAAGAATGTTCTTTTATTTATCTTTTAGGTAAGTAGATAAAAATTTAGATAAATTTGCAAAGAAAGAATACTTATATTTGTAGTTTCTTATTGTAAGTTTGCCATGATAGAAGGCTATAAACCACTGTTCTGGGGAAGAGAGTGACCAAAAAAATAGCTTTTGAGGAAGAGTAAATAGTGAGGGGAAAGGATGCACTAAACTAAGACCTCACCAAAAGAACAAAGCACCATGGAGATGTGTCTGGCTACAAGTACAAAGACTAAACACAAAGCACTCTGATTAGTCAACTAGTCTGCTTCTTAGGTTTATTAAACATGACAAGAAATTTAATAGAGAACAAAATCAAGGTATTTGGAAAACACTAAAGGTGAAACTGCTTGCTGTTTACAACCAGTGATTTTTATGTTGTATTTCATAAGAACTGCCTGTCTCTGTCCAAAGCAGAACAAAAAAAAAAAGAATAAAATAAATAAGAAGTGGTGCATTGTGATCACAATCATAGGCTGTTTATATGTATGCTTCAAATTAAGGGTTTGGTGTCATGGAAACAGCTTCTTCATTTGGAAAGCTCTGCGGCAGTGTGAGAAGGAAAAGACTGGAGAGGGCGAGAGGAAGAGGGAGCGCAGGAGCACGGCCGTGCAGCCTTCCCAACATCAGCGGCTCCCTCCCTTCCCCGGAGACAGCGGGGCGAACAGGAGGGCAGGGCTCCCGCGCTGCCTGCCTCACCTTGCTCTGGAATAATGCAAATCATTCCCCCTTCGCTGTTTGTCATCTGCAAGGCTGCATGTGGCTTATTTTGTAGTTAATGCACAGTGTAGTTCTAAATACTTTTAAAGGGAATTTTCTGTACTGAAGGGATGTGTGTGTGTATATATATATATATATGGGTGTGTCATGTAATTTTGTAAATGGACTTTACCTAAAACCAGTATTTATCCACCAAAGCAAATGAGTCCAGAATTTCTATAAATACTGTTTGTTCTGTTCTGCTTGTGTACATATATGCATAGTATGTTTTGTGCAATTTTAGTGATAAAAAGACATTCCCTGTTGCTCCACATCAGAGGAAAGCAGTCATTTGTGTAAAGAGCTTCTAAAATTTACCAGGAGAGAAACCTCTCCAATGAATACAGAATTACAATAGATGGTTGGGAATTAACACCACCACTTGCATTGTCCTAGCTTCGATGCCAGTTTATGCTCATTTTGTGGGCACAGTTCAGATTACTCAGGAATTGATTGCATTAAGCAGTAACAGGAGAGCTTTACAGGGACTAAATTAAGGGCATGTGCTATATTTCTGCTGTGTTGCTGTCATGCACATCACCAAGGAGCAGAAACAGACCAATCCTATACAACAGATATTTTTTTTAAAGCATAGTGAAGTTAGAGCTAAGATCCTGAGGTGGGATCATGTGAAGGCAGTGGAGATGTTCCCCACTCCTTCACAAAGCTCAGGCTGGCATCACAGAAAGATCTGGTTATGGGGCACGGCGAATCCTTTGCTTCTTTCACAGTGGGGCCAAATGTGTCCCTTCTTGGCCTCCCAGGTGAAAATGCTGCTCTGCTCTCCACCTAACTTTCTAACCCAGCTAGGTGTGAAAATTCTGGTGATTTGGGCATCTTGCGATGGTGCCTAGATCTTGGGAGACCTGTTAGACAAGTGGTTTAATTTCAAAGCCAGAAGTGAGCTATGTCCCCAGCCCAAGGGGAAAGAGCTGCCCACACCAGAGCAGGGGTTGAGGTTGGGGCCAGTATCTTTGGAAAGAGAAGAGCCATGGACGAGCTGCTGGCTGCCTGAGTAAGTGGGCAGCCCCAGAGGGAATGGGGGAGGCTGCAGGGCACCCATGATGTTGGTCTGGTTTATAATCAGCTTTCACTGGGCTTGTTCCCTGCCCTGTGCTCACCCCTGGAGGTTTCTGCTTGTGGTTTGGCTTCCTGGCAGGGAGGAGTTTCTATGCCCACTGCCTGTTCTCCAGTCTGGGCATGTGGAAGGGCAGGAGAGAAGTTTCAGGAAAAAAAGCAAATATATTTGGCTGAAACAGATCACTTTGGTTTAAAGCTGTCATTTACCTTCCCTGTATCTGAAAAAAATGGTGTTTCTGTGAGCATCAGAACTGAAAAAAGAGTAGTCAGGATTTTTTTGCATTTGTGTTTTTCTTTTCTTAAATACAGTTTCCAGTTTAAGAAATATGCTAAATGAAGCACCTGCCCTCTCAAACAACCTGGGAGAAAGAGGCTGCAATTCTGCCTGCTTTCGTTACAGTTCCAGCACTGGCACAGGAGTATCCCTGCTAATGCTGCAGGAAGGATGCTTCTGGTGCAGCAATGAATTCTGCTGAATGGAATTCTGGTGCAGCAAAATCAACGTGTAACTTTGGCACTGAAGGTTCATAAAGAAGAGTTTGGTGTTGCTGAGAGGTGCTCAGCACTGCATTAGCAGCATCTCCTGGGAAGACACTACCTGACAAAAACAGCTCATTCTTGTCTGCTGTGCAGAAACAGGTATGTTAAAGAAACTGGAGGTGGAATGGTAATTCTGAGAAAAGTGCTAAATTCTCAGAGGAAAAAAAATCTCATTAATGCAGAGGAAAAAAACCCCAACAAACCTTTAAAATTATAGAAATCTTTCTGTCTTAGAATAGCATAATAGGTAAGGTAGAAAAGCTTGAAATTTCTTTATTCAGAACCAGGCAAAGGAGTGTAGTTTAGTTGAATAGTTCTGCTTCAGACTTAGATTCCCTTTATTATCAAAGCAACATGAAAGGCATAGAAGCTTGGGCAAAAGAGAAGTGACTGTGCAATCTTTCTTCTCCTTGAGTTGTGCCTTTGTGCATGACTTATTTCAGTGTTTTCAAAGGTATTGAGGAACAGGATGAAGAAGTGTGCATTTACATTAGTGGTTTATTCAGGTCTAGAATGCGTTTTGAAACAGCTCTTCCAGTTGCCTGCACTAAGGTCATGTGGTTTGTGGTACTGAGTGGTCTCAGAGCTCATGAACTCAGCTCCTCCTGGACGGAGACCAGCTCCCCCACTGCTGATCCAGCACATCAGATCAGACTAGACCATGGCTGAAGTACATCCCCACCCTTGACCCTCCCTTTTTTAAAAAATAATGTGACATTAGGTCCTCAGCACTAAGTGTTTATCTCCACGTACATCTTTTAATTGCAACACAGACACAGCCTTAGGCAATGGAAATGGTTTCAGTTGCCACCCCACTGCTCCCCATCTACATCTTTGGAAGATCTTCGGCTTTCCCTCATTCAGAGGGTTGATAGTAGATGCCCAGTAAATCTTTGTTTGCAGGAGAAAATGGCTGTTTGAATAGCAATTGTTATTGGTAAGCCTGCGTGGCACAACCTATTGCTGTCTTTCTCCTGAATATGCAATGCACAAAATTCCCCTGAGAGGCAGGGTCATTAAAGGAGCTATCTAGATACATATGCTTTTGCAAGTTTTTCATCTAACTCGAAGGTGGGAATGCAAATCCTGAAACTTGGGGACATCCTGTGGCTTTGTAACACTCTCCAGGAGAGAAGTGCTCATTGAGATGAATAGCTCTCACTCATTCATATTCCTCGTTTACTCATGTAACATTTATAATATGGGTAATGTTCCTCCTTTTATAATAGCTCTGTGTGAGTTACAGATAGAACTTAAAATTACACTTCCTTGTACTTAACTGTTTCAGATGAGGCTTTGCAGAGCTGTGCAAGGGGCAGAACAAAGCTGCTGTGTTGCAGTGGGAGCCTGGGGAATACTGTGCTGAAGGATTTCCTTCAGTGTGCACACAGGGATAGCAAAGGAGGTGAGGACTCAGGCCTCCCTGCTCTCCTGTCCTTGGTCTCCCTCGATGCTTGGTTTGCTCTGGGAGCCAAGCTTCCTCATGGTCCTGCCTCCCACCTCTTCTATGCCTTTCCTGGGTCCTGTCTTTTGGATTGGGAGCCAGCAGAAGCTGTTCTGGTGATGCAGGGAGGCCACGGTAGAGGAATACTTGTCCTGTGGGCTTGCTCCTACTTCACGTGAGTCTGGCTCCACATTATTCTTTACAAGTGGGGATACATGGTTTGCAAACTCATGGCATGAGACAGGGTAATATTTTTCATGCAAGAGGACACAAGCAACTATTTTATCTCAAAGGACACCTCTCCTGTGCCATACAGCTGGATGGTTGGACTCAATGATCTTAGAGGTCTTTTCCAGCCTTAATGATGATATGATGATTCTGTGCTTAAAACAAAGGATTCAGGTGCTGCCCTGTTTCTCTCTCGAGCTCTGCACTACCATCCTTCATCTCACCAGAGACTTACATTTTTACATCAATATCTACAACAAACATCCTAGTAGATGCTATGCAGTCCTGGAGTTTCTTCTTTGTTGAGATGTGAACTCTGCTTCAGGATAGTGTTTTCTGTATTACAGTGTTTTTCATTTTCCTCTAAGTGGCTTTTTTTTTTGTCTGTCTGGTTTTGGAGGAAGATCATGGCTGCTTTGTGGAATCAAAGCCTGTGAAAAGATTTCTTAGCTAGTCTTTTTAGATGTAAAATTTTCAATAAGTGCTTTTCACAGACATTTTGTGACTCCTGCTTGCTTCAATAGCTATACCATAAAGACTCAGAGATGTATCTGAATTAGTGGAGGTCATTAAAATAGTTTTTTAAACCATAGAACAAGAAAGTTCTTAAATTACAGTGTGATACTAAGAGTGAAAATGGTTGGTACTGGTGACAGAGACAGCAAGAGAGGAGAAAGAAAGGAAAAATAAAGCACCAGCAATAAAACCAAACAAGTTTGTTTAAGAATTGCTGCTCAGTCCTTGTAGTGGATTTTTCAGTTCATCTCTAGGACTATGAATACTGTGTATGTAAAAATGATTTACAAAAAAATATCCACCTTGTTCTTCTCAAAACAAAAAGGAATGAGTTGGCTAGCTTCACTGCCAGTATAAATTGGGAAGTAAATATAAGGAAAGTAAATTGAAAAAAATGTGGACAAGACTTTGAGCAATTGCCCCGGCTCAGGAAGGAGCGAGGAGGAGCTTGGGACGGGACTGGTGTGGTGCTGTTGCTTGGGAAAAAGGCTTTTGTTTTCATCTGTATCTCACGTTGTTAAGACACATGTGGGAAATGCTTCTGACATGACAGAATGTAGTGGTTTGATGTCCTGCACTGGCCTTTGTCTTAACAGAAATACAGGAATATTTTCTATTCTGAAATAAAGAAATAAAATCCATCTTTCTTTCCATCTTCTTGAATAGGAGTTAGACTGGACCCTAAGTATTTTAAATAGCTTTGTGTTCAATTTCAGCATGAGCTTGGTCAAAATTAAAACATTAACTTGGAAACAGAAATGAAGGCATGGGTGAGGGCATAGATGACAGCTAGGGAAAAAAGACTAGTCAACAAGTTATTATTCTCATGTTCCCTTTCAGTTTTCATTACACACCACCTGATACCTAGGAGGGATCAGTTTGCTGCTGAGAACTGTAGGCACCACCTCAAAACAAAGAACAATAACTGTGAAATGCAGAAACACTCTAGCACATGAATTCAAGATCTTGCTGTAGCCATGGTGTTTGGTTTTTTTGTAAGTACCTTTGATGGTGGCACTGCTGTCATATCCAGAAACTTGAGGTCTGTAGATTATAGTAAGTGGAGGAGGATGATGCAAACAATTGTAGACGCTTAGATAATCTACATTTTACCAACTTAAGTAAAAAAATATTCAAGGAAGACATTAAAAAAAATCCCACAAAAAGCAGCATGATGTGACAAAACACATTGTTCAAAAAGCATAACTCAATATTTTAAAAGATGAGGGGTTTTTTTAGGCTAAAGAAGTACCAACTAGCCTGCCATACAGGGAAATTACTAGACCTGGTCTGAGTTAGTAAGGAAAACTACATTGTTCTCCCAAAATAATTAAAGCATATCTGGAAAGTGCTAAGAATCTCTTGATCTAAGGAAATTAAATATTTTGCTCAATTCCAATTTCAGTTGCTCCATTTCAAATGCAAAAAAGCAACTTAGGTCAATAAATGCCTTTGGAAAAGGAAGGAAGTAGTTCAGAATAACTATGTTGGAAAAAATCAGATTCCACTTGAGTATAAAAAAAATACTGAGAGAAGGGCTTAATGAGTGCATTTATCAGATTAAAATGAAAAGATGGGAAAATAATGAAAGAATTTTACTGCACCATAGTGGGTATTCCTAAAAATTTGCATAATTTTGGGGTTTTTTAAAATCTATGTTATAATTTTGGGGGTGCTTTGTCAGACTGTGTGTGTGCATACAAATAACAGAGAAAAGAAACTTCAAGTGCTAGAATTGGCAAGCTTAATTTAGGTTTTTTAAAACAATCAGTGCTGGTGGTGATGGTAGTAGTTCTCTTTCTGTGTACTCTTTCTAACATGACTCATTTGTTTGTGATTAAAAATTTAAAAAGCCACTTCAGGCATCCTGTGAGGATTTTCTGCAAATCCCTGTATTTGTGTCAACGGGCCCATATGCAATTTTAGCTCGAAAAATGCCTCTGTAAATCTGCCTTCTGGCACTTAGGATGTTAATAAAAGCTGAGGTCATGGCCAAAATTTGCCTCTTCTATCATTGCTGCTGTAAATGGGAGATGAGCTTGTACTTTCAGAGCAGAGTTTGGCCTTTAATTGGTGTTGGCTCATCCTGTGTGATCATGAAACATTATAGTAACACATGGGGTTTTTATTGTAATTCCTTTGCAAGGGACATTCTTGGTTTTTTTCCTTCTCTCTAGATTGCCGTTTATCAACTCTGCCCAAAGGAGAACGCCATTTATTCTGTAATGATAATTCATTCTCTAGACTGATGAGTGGATGCATCAAGATTTTCCCATTCATGTTTATCTCGGCTATTTGGTGAAACCGTGGAAGCACTTTTGCTAAACCCAGACTCTCTATCCACATTCTTCTTTGGCTTTATTCATAGGGCAATGAAGATTTTTTTTTCTTCTTTTTTCTTTACAAAGGCTTTCATTACACCTTTTCCTCATCTTGTAATCCAAATCTGCCAGTTCTCAGCCAAACCAGCCCTTCATGTTCAGGACTGTGCTCTTATCTTTTGAAGGATGCGGAGATCTGAAAAGGTGATTTTAATCAGCTGCTTATTTTGCCTAAAGGTTCTTTGTGGGGCTCCACAAAGGGTTTTTTTGGTATGTATTTCAGACTACTGAGAGGGTTAAAAAGGGACTTGTGTATTTGCAGTATAGAGGAGGAGAAATTGATACCTTAGGAAGGCTGAAGACAAGGCTGGGAAGTCAAAGGGAATAAGGAGATATTTTGATAAACACTTCTGTCTGCTTCTCATCTGTGGTTATGTGGGCCATCTTGTACTTAATTGTGCATCTGGTTCTGGTTTTGGAGTCTGAGGTAAAAAGGCTGTTCTATACTGGAAGTGTTCTAAAATTAATTCCTCCAATTTTTTTATTTTATTTTGTTCATTCTACAATGGTGTTGTGTGCTGTTTTAGGATGAAGACTGTGCTAGCATGACTATGCTGAATTTTCTCAAGGGTAAACTGCTGCATGTACCTGAAGCCATACTGAAAATGTACGTGGAAATCCAAGTCAGGACAAGGCAATTTGTTTTATGAGCAGGGTGATTCACCAGAAGCAAATGAAAATCCAGGAGAATCAGTCTGATGTCAGCAGAAGATTAGTAACACATGAGGATTTCTCATAAAAATCCAGTTCTGACTAAATGTTTTTGTTGTAAACAACTGCTGCTGAAATGATACACGAGAAGAAATACCCTACTTCATTACAATGCTTGGAGTCTTTCTCTTTTCACAATATAAATGCACCAATTTCTTTGGCTTTTATAGCTCTGGCAGATAAAGTGTAGAGGGCTGCTTGAAGGTCACCTAGTTTAACCTTTATTAGCACATGAATGCATGAAACAGTATTAAATAGAAAATAGAAATGCCTGAAGATCATATCAAGTGCTCTGTTTGTATTTACAGGTTGGACTGTAATCTGTGAAGATACTGGATGACAGGTCTTTGTCTGCCTGGATGTTAAAAAGAGGAGGTTGGCATTCTAGAGGTAACAAAGCGAGAAAGATCCTCTATTTCATTGTTTTGATTGCTTTACTTTTTTTCTTAAATACATTTAACAGTGTCTCTCTCTCCTGGAATAAAAAATGGTAAATTTTAAGTGTGTCATTTGACTTTCATGACATTTTATTCAGTGTCAGAATGTGACAACGCTCATTTGTTTCTAGCCTTTGACATGATAAATATGGAAGTATGAGGTATAAATCTTTTTCTGGAGATGCTGTGGAATTAAAACCCTATTGTAATATTCCTTAAAATGGAAAGTTTAATTGTAAGTGAGTTGAAGACTAAAAACACACAGCAAATACACAGATTTTTTCCCATTTGTATCTTGTATATTGGGCTTTTGAAATCAACCTGTTGGGTTGAATAAGTGATCTTTGTACTGAGATTTGACTGGTGTGAGTAGGTTCTCTAGGGAGGACATTTGCATACACAAATTGAAGTTATTTTCTAAAATTTGCTGCTAAGCTTCTTCCTTCCTCTTGGAACCCGAAAAGACAGATGTAAAAGAGCAGAAAGGGCTCCCCTGTCAGCCAAAGCACATCAGTTTGCAACTCATGCATGATCCAGAGGTGTTGAGCAGAAGATTCCTGCAGCAGACAACAGGAACTCATTTTCCATGGGATGTAAGGAGGCATTTTCCCTTTCGATTCAAATTCCATTTGCTGCAAATGATTTAGTTCTCTGCACTTCCTAATTGTGTGTGAACAAAAATGAAAGGGTGGCCTATCAATAAACCTTACCAGAAGCTACAAGAAGGTTGGCCAAATGTAGCTTTGCAGAGGCAGTAGACATCGCAGAGTTTCTGTCCCAAACCAGGTTCAACTGCTTCTAATCCATATTCTGCTGCAATTTAATATCCACGTTCCCCTGCTCCATCAAAGTCACTATAATCTTTGTCCCTGCTTTTCTTCCTCATGTTCCAGGCTGCAGGGCTGAGGGCAGTGAGCTGTGAAGCCTCCTGCTGTTGCTGCCTCCATGGCAAGATGAGGGAATGCTCTGCATCGGAGTGGGGAGGTGAGCGGGGCATCCCAGTGGGGAGGGGTAAAGGGGGCACATGGAGCAGAGCCGGGAGAAGGATGGGGTCTAAGGAGTGTCTGAGGGGTCCCTTCTGGGACCACAATTATTTTTGAAAGGATTATGGTACCACGTCCTTGCCACATGCTGTAATTTCCCAAGTGTGTGCATCTAATCACAACTGTCACTTACTCAGATGGAAAAGATTTGAGGTTTTTTTTTTTTTTTGCCTAACATCCAATTTTCGTCTTAGAACCACGTAGCTCAGAGCAGAACTTTCTGTTTCGTGTAAAAAAAAAAAGGTTCTTTTGCTTTGTTAGAGTCTGTCCTGCTCTCTGAGGTTTCTGCCAGGGTGACATGGGTGAGGTTGTGTTTTGGTGGGTTTGCTCTGCATTGTGGCAGGAGGGGAGGCAGCCCCGGGGGGGTTGGCAGTGGGCACTGGGGCCAGGGCACCGGGGCTGGATCAGTGGTGGCAGCCAGTGCTCATGCTGACAGGGTCACCTTTTGGGCTTCACCTTCAGCATGCTGAGCTCTCTGTCCTCTCAAAATTGCCCAGATGAAAAATGCTCTAGTGGGAACTTGACCTTTTCCTTCCTGGTCACCAGAAGTCTGGGGGAAACAATAAACTTTTATCAAATTTTTTTTTTTTTCTTGAGAAAAGGTCACTATTGTTTAAGAAAGAGGAATTTTTTTGTTTTTATTGGCTGGTTTTGTTGTTTAGTTTTTTCGTGAGGGGAGTGCAAAAACCCGATCTGTTTCAAGGAATGGATCAGTTTGCTATAAATCAAAGGGAAGTGGAAGTGGGCTGGGCAGTGAGAGTCATAAGCTTTGGCTGAGGAACAGATTTCTTTGTTTCCATTAAAGTTAGCCAGTTCAGGACTTCCACCTTGTCTTAACAAATGATTAGTGAATGCCCTCCTCTTCCGCTATAATTTTTTACTTTAAAGGAGAAAGCCCAGCAGAGGTTATTTTTTTCTCCTTGGTGGAAGCTGGGAGCCTTAGAGAGAGGGTCCTGTATGAACTGGTCCCAACATACTTATAGCTTGGGCTGGTTAAGATGGCTTTTCATACAGCATTGAAGAACTGGAGAAACTGTCAGAAATTTTGTTTTATGTTAGTTGACTGCTGAAAGTCTGAATTTTGAGAGTGAAAGCCAGAGCCACTGAGAAGTCATGAAATGTTCAGTATGTTTTCACTTTCTCTGTTTTGACCTCGTCAATGTAGAAGGTCTTCAGTAAATCACAGAACTCAAAATACGGGCTTTTGGGGACTAATTCTTAATTATTTAGTGCTTAGAGCCTGAATTATTGTCTTTCTTGAAAAACATCACAAATGTCAAGTTTTAAAAGAGTATGTGGTAAACGTTTGAGGGTGATACCACGTGTTTTGTTAATCATGTTAAACATGATAAAACATAATGCAGCTTAACTACGGCATGGCAACAGGTCTTCTAAAATTAACTGTGCTAGTTGCAAATGAGTCTCACTGATTTGTTCCAAACTGGGCTGGAGCACCAACGTGTTTTAAGCAAAGTCCAGAGAAGAAAACAACCTTTGGATGAGTTAGAAATATACAAGGAAAATATAGGATGATAGGAGGAGTTGGGTTTTTTTAAACTTTTTCAGAATATTTCTTCTCTCAAGCTATTAAGAATAGTGTGATTGGTTAGGTGTGGACTTAATCATCTTAGAGGTCTTTTCCAACCTTAACGACTGTATGATTCTGTGATCACTTGGTCTTTTCAGAGGCATCTTCCCTGTCACGAATGCCGTTTCAGAAGCAGTGCCAAACAGCTGCAGAGCACTGTCATTATTCAAACCTCCATAAAAACAACCTGGTTTTTTAAGTGAATATAGAGAATCCTGTAGATGAAAAATGAATTGGAGAGTGACTAAGCAAATTCAAAGTCAAATGGATCTTTTTGGTGCAGAACCATCTTACGTTGTTCATGGCTCTTATTTAGATAAACTCTTCTATACTTACGGACCAATGTTGTGTGGTTGTAGGGCTGTAATAGCAACAGTGCTTCCATGGGGATGAGCAGCACAGGCAGCCCAAAGCATTTCATGGCACCAATGTTTCCTATAAATTAAGTGTGCTGCATTATGTTTTATTGACAGGAAATAGCTCATTTGTCTCAAGGCATCTGGCTCTTGATTTTATTAATCTGCAGGATGCCTAAACAAAGAAGCATATATATAACATTATGTCAAAAGGATAATTATTTCTGGAAGGGTATTGCTTACATATGAGACACTCTAGTGTTTCATATAACAAGCAGTGGAATAATTGTCAAGGCTGTACATAATCAGAAAGTATCTCAGAAGGGGATAAAAGCCAATAACTTTTCACTAGCTTCTTGAGAAAAAATGTTATGCATCCATACATACATAGATACATACATACATACATGCATACATATAGATAATTTTTATATATGTGTGCACTTCATACTGTCTTTAATTATTTTTGTGTATTTAATAATAGCATTTCATATTCTGTCAAATTCCATCCAAGCAGTTAACAGACATTAACTGAGATCCATGGTCTCACAGCTGTCACTTTGATGAGAGATGGTGGAGTGGAAATGGAAGAAAAATGAAGGGTCTGATAGCCAGAGAGGAGGGTGTCCCTGGGTAAGCAGCATGCTGAGAGTCTACCTGTGATCCCTTCCTGGTGCTGCTGGCTCTGAGACCTCTACTGCAGCTTTTGGAGTTTTCCTTGAAGCTCCCCTGTCTGAAGTCATGTTACTATACTGCATTACGAGGAGACTTTCATAGTCAAAGAGACCAGCCTGGACAAGGGCACTCCAAAGGCTCAGAAAACAGAGTGTAAAAGAAGAAGTATCCTTTCTATTTAAAATATAATGAAGGACATTTCATAGATTTCATAGAAAGGCTTGGGCTGGAAGGGACCTTAAAGATCATGTAGTTCCCACCCCCAGTGACTTCTGCAAGTGCAGGGCTGTTGGGATGTTTCCCTGAGCCAGACAGGCAGTCATCAATCTCAGGAGAGCACCAGCAGCTCCAGACGCCTGCTCTTGCCCCTGCCCCATGGTTGGAGCTGTGGGATGTTGCCTGCACCAAAACCTCATGTGCCCACCCAGGGTACGTGGGACATCCTCCTGCAGCCATGGCTCATCTTGGGCTCTGCTTCCAGGGTTGTGACAAAGTCCTCCTCCCTGCTATGCTCAGGAAGTGGCAGAGCCAGGGCTGGCCAGGGCCGTGTAAGTAAGCATGCAGAGCAATGCAGTAAGCACAGACAATGTGTCATTATTTCTATTATTGATTAGCTCTGTGGCTGCTACATTAGTCATTCAGGGAAATATACTCTGTAATTTTCCCCTGAATCCAGGGACAGGCTGCAGACCCCACATTTTCTTCCCCAAGACTTTCAGTCCAAGCCTGTGGTTCTTGGCTGGACGGTGAAGCCTTCAAGCTTCTGTTGGATCAGTTCTGCTGGTGACACGCAGGGAGTTTGAAATTGGTCCTTTCTAGCTGTGCCTGTAGTGCTGGGGCACTGACTGCCAGTGTGACCCAGCCCAGGGCACGGACACTGGAACTGGGAAGAGCTCAGAGATGTTTAACGTGTTTGAGCTCCTTCAGCTGAGGTTGTGGCACCCAGCTGATTGAGAGGGAGCACCCTGCTGAGACAGCAGCTCCTTAAACTTCTTGCACATTACTTTGCAAATGAACATCTGCCCATCTTGAACCATGTTCCAAAGCTCCCCTCGTCCTCCTGGAAGCAATCTGAAGCTACAGGTGTGAGGGGTCCAGCCAGAGCACCATGGTCTTAAGCTGAGTGGTCGCTGATCAGTTTGTCACAGCAGCGAGGCAGGCTGGGAGCCTCGCCAGGCTGGCTTCTGGTCCCAGATCTCAGGCTTAGGCCTAAATGGCAAGCTAGATGTGTCATGGAAAACCAGGCCTGTCTGTGTTTGAAAGGTGATTCTGCAACCTGGCTGGTGTAAGACACTACACTGTGAGCAGGCACTATGATGGCATCTTGTATCCAGCTGCAGTGATGGAGTCACTTGGAATCAGTATAACATCCTTTCTTCATTTGATAGATTTGAGAAAACTCCTTCTAAAAATACATGGAGCACACTCACATGAACCTCCTTCCCTTGCCAAGGCTATTCATGATCTCTGTAGCTAGTGCATATGGCAGATGACTCCAGAGAGCCTATAGCTGTCCAATACCTTTATCTACACCTAAAGATGTAGTTGGGCTAACAGATTATAAATTAATTATAAAAATAAATAAACAAACAAACAAATAAATGAAACTATGATGTAATTTATCATTGCATTATATTATTCTGTTCTATTATTTATCAACAATAATAAATAAATGCATACCTATAAAGCAGATTATATAAATAGATACTATACAGCTGGGCTAATATTACAAGAGTAATGCTTGCCAGTCAGCCAAAACCACTTTTAGGTGTGGATAGCAGGTATGATGTTTGTGGAGCAGATGCTGCTTATGTTGAGTGAAGCTGTCTGCAAGTGCCTTCACAGTACAGATGGGCACAATCATCTGATTCAGGTGGGATTAGGACTGTGTAATTTAGTACTGTAGAGAGATGAAAAGATTTTTAAGAGGATGCTGCCTGTTAGTGGAAGGGACAAATTGGAAGTGCTGCCAAAAAGCTTTGGGTTTTGCTTTCAGATACAGAGAAAGGACACTATAGAGAGAGTTAACCTCTCAATCTCTGACTAGTGGAGAACTGGCCACCTGACAGAGAGAATTACTCTGAATACTGTAGTCATTTAGTTACTGCTTTGTTAGCTGAGGTCGTCTGGTTATCCAGAAATCACATCCATATTCTTTCTGTTTGTAAAAGCTTTCCTTAAATAATGCAGTCAGGTAATCAAGCCTCACTCTAGGATACGGCAATATTTATAATTGTTTTTCTATGTTTCATAACTTTGCTAAAATGTAAGAGTTGTATTTAAAACTTCCACTGCCAAAACATGTGCACAATTTCTATTCTCTGAAACAGCCTTGCTCAGTTAGAGCTTTAGGGCAGGGCTGGAAAGCTGGGTGAGGAGCAGGGCTGGTGTCGGGATCTGTCCCTTACTCTCGCTGTGAAAATGCCCATGGAAGACTGAAGTTTCTGCTGTCTGATTTAATTCTGTGTGCACAGTGCTCACTCTGTGTGTGTGTGTGTGTGTGTGTGTGTGTGTGTGTGTGCTGCAGAGGCACATGGGAATGGGTAAGGGAAGAGTGGGGGTGAGGAAGCAGGAGACAGGACTGAGCCCTGCGGGATGAGGACAGAGCTCAGGTGGGACAGAACCTGAGGTATCAAGAGTCACAAGGTGCCAGGAGGGTTGAACCTGGCCTGAAGAATAGAACAGGTCAGGGTGCAAGGGCAAAAATTCACTTACTGCCATTGTGGAGTGTAGTTCCTTTTGCTAAGGAACCAGAGTGGCCCTTTGCCATCGGCATCTTTGTGACATCTATGCAGAGGATTATTCCTGCCTCAGGATCTCTTCAGGGCTGCAAGCATGAAACCTGGGAACTTCCTAGCCCCTTCTTCACTTGTCCTAAGGGTTTTCTTATAGCACCAGAGGGAGATATGGAACTAGAAAAAAAAATCAGTTTTCAAGTTGCCTGTGCAAAGCTGACTTTACAATCCTGAATGGTAGCAAGTGCAGTTTTGGGTTACTTGCTCACCCTTCACACACAGGGTTTTCCACAGACCTGTAAATAGTTCAGGGTACATGGGCTGAGGGATGTGTCACAGCTGTGTGGAGAAACTGTTGCCTCCAGGACCTCTGCATTATTTGCTGCAGAAACTGGGAATCTGTGCAGTGAATAAGATAGAACAAGAGGAAGTCTCCTGGGATAGGCTGTTAAATACTGCCCTGGAGAACCTTATTTTCTTCCTGACTAGCCAGAATTCCATGGGGATTTAAATCACATCACTTCACTGACATTTCTCACAGGTGATGCCTGTGTGTTCTTCAGTTTCTGGATTTCTTATCTGAGCCCTTCAGTCTGACTTGTTGAAATGAAGTGAAGAATGCTTGGAGTTTCCAATGGAGACCAGGAAACTCTGGTTTGCTGTGGAGAAATGTAGTGCAATAAAATGCCCAGTTCCCTAAGAAAGTCAAACTGCAAACGCTTCAAGTGAGTTAGCCCTGTTGACATTAATATCTCTGTGCCTCAAGCCTGTATTTGTAAAACAGATGTAAGGAAGTTTCCTCATCTCACAGGACATTTGGGAGAACAAAGGCACTGTTCTTGGGAAAATGCTCATATGCTCAGAAGCGGTGGGGAGATGGATAATTCTGTCTTACAATGGGATTTGAGTAACTTGTAATAAGGGTGCCATTGGTGGAGAACTGAACAAAGAAGGAAACAATATAGGGAATTAAAAATGTATTTTCTTATTCCCCCAGTAGGGAATATCAGGTCAGTAGTGATGCCCCTGTGTATTCTATGTAAAAAGGACAGGAGCGTGGTAGAGAGGATGGTTTACGCAGTTACAACACACGTGATGGAGCTAAGCCAGGTTTGCAGGAGCACAGCCCTGCCTCAGCAGCTCCGTGAGTGGCACTGTCCCTGGGCTGTGGATGTGCTGCACAGCACAGTGCCCGCTAAAAAGCACCAAAAGAAGGTGCAAGGAGGATGACAACAAAACCTTGTGCAGCAAAGCCAAGTGTCCTCACCCTTGGGTGCTCTCTGCACTGAAATGCATCTGCCCAAAGGTGCTCCTGCACTCAGAGCTAGCAGGCTGTGGGAGTTCAGGTACCAGTGGAGACGCACATATGTGGCAGGGCTGAGGTGGAGAATTAATTTGCAATTCAAATGTAGTTACTGAGGTAGATAAATTTAATTATTTAGAGACATTCAAGCCAGATTTCTGAGTGCCACACTCATGTGTATTTGTCAAAAATGATCATTTGCTTCATTTACTCTGCAATGATTTTCATATTTTGAATTGTCACCTCGGCTCTTAAAGTTGTGATGTATGGCTGGCACTGAAATATCTGAGGAACTCCAGACAAAGAGTAAGTGCTTGGGAACGTGGCCGAGGCTGTTCTTGCTCCAGTGTGACAATGAGCAGGCTGCATTGCTTAGTGCTTGCCGTCAGAGCTAATACACACCACCATCTGCCAGGTGTACATGGGGAGAAAGCCAGATTATCATCGTGTCTAGGTGCGTAACTGTGTGCAGGAGGCCAGGAACAACAGCCATACATTACAGAAAATGAAGCCTGGGCAGATGAATTCCCTGTGAGGTAGTGGGAAGATCTTGCTCGCCTTATTCACATTGGTGATTTCATTGAGGTGAACTTTCATGAGAAAGGCAGGAGGGAGCTCTGTGGGTCTGATGAAAGATACAGAAGGAGCATGCTTAAGACAGAGAAGGAAATTGCAAGCCTTTGGTAGGGCAGAAATGGAAAGAAATTGGGTGTAGATGTGCAGCAAATTTTCTGAGAGCATAAATTTAATTTTACTCTTTTCAGATGCATCATTGTGAGCAGTACACAATTTTCAGCCCAGGCAGATCTGGCACTAGCATATTTTAGAGGTTTTTCAAGTGGAGTGGCACACTGCAGCTCCAGGCCCTCTGTTCCTCATGATTAATGCATCCTGCTTTCTGTGTATGAGGAACCTCAAGCTGCACAGGTACATCACAGGCACATAAATGGGAAGAATTCAGAAAGGATTTTTCTCACAGCCCTGGTGGCTGAAAAATACAGAAAATTTTCCTTCTTTCAACCTTATCTCATATCTTTGGTGAACTCTATTTGTCCCAAAATAAGAAAGCTGCTTGTTTTGCATTTTGATGGATGATTCTACTTTACAACATGACATTTTATGACCTAATACAATATTTCTGGAGAGGGTCTTACTGTGCAAATCAAAGATATGCTTTTGTACCATAACCAAAAATATTGTGGGACAGTGTCCTTAAAAATAATATTTATTCTACATTTTTATTTTATCAAATTTGTTTTCTACCTGCTGTACATCACTGTGACACATTCTTTCGTTAAAAGACCTCTAGAGGGAAATACTAGGTTTTCTTTCCTTCTGTATGATGTGCTTGGACACCTTGACTTTTAAAAGGGAGACAAATCCTTGCACTATTTTAGGGCCTAGATATAGATATTTTTGATTATACAGGCCACTCAGGAATATATCTGAATTTGTTGCTTAGGTGTACAAAGCACATAGTACATGAAACTGTCACTCCCTCTGGCTAATCAACATGATTGTATATCATCTGTCTTTCCATCCCAAATGAGACACACAGAGAAGCCTACAAGCCTGATGGCTCCCTACGGATCATCATGGCTCTGGTATCTAGACTGATGTCCGCATGAAGAATCATTAGGTTTTTGCACAGGCGAGATGGCCTTAAAGATTTGAGCCTGTTCCATTTTAGAATGTGCTTTCCAGCATTAGTGTTTCTGACTCAGGCTGGCACACGGGGCAATGTGCTCCTCCCCGTGTCCCTGCAGGCAGGCAGGGAGACTGGCAGCTGCTGGGAGCAGTGCCTGCGGTGCCCCTGCTGTCCCCTCCTCGGTGTGCAGCACCTGAGCTCGTGGGGTGGAAACCACATGTCTGGGAAGAAGTGGGAATCCCCTCGGGCAGCTGTGCCACTGGGGTGGGACAGAGCAAGGACAGCCTGGCAGCCTGACCGCCTCCACCAGAGGGTTGGGGTCCCCGAGGGAGCAGTGCTGGGGTCTGGTGCTCTGTTGTGTCGCTGTTGTAGACCAGAGCCTCACTAGAGATAAAGTAAACTGGGAGATTTTGCATCTGTATCTGTGAGATTGATGGAAAGGTAGGAAACAGGCATCCCTGCAAACTCCAGAAACCCTCTGACCACCTGCCACCCCTTCTGGATTGTCATGGCCCTCACTGGCTCCATGCCCCTCCTGGTGACACTGTGTCCCCCTGTGCCCACCCACAGCCGTCTACCACCATGATCACCTGAGTTTCAGGTGTGAAAGGAGACCTACTCACTCATTTACTCGTGTGGTGACGACATTCAGGTTTTTGTCTAAACTGCCAAGAAATCTTTGAACTGGTTCCACTCGTGAAGCATTTATCTAACTCTTATGTGACACTATTACTTCCTTGTCTGGCCCCTGTTTGCAGGTTGTCTCATCAGACCAATCGGGTGGATGGATGGAAACATGACTGGTCCAAGAAATGTGGCCTCAGTGTGATGATTCAAGCATTTGAGTACTCACTTTATGTGATATGTTGTAAGTCTGAGATATTGAAATGATTGAGTAAGTTTGGGCTGCTCATAAATTTTTCAGAGTCCTTTGCAAAGGATGGGGGAGAGGCTAGGCAGGCCTGAGTTGCAGTTAAAGGAAATAGAAAAAAACCACTATTAATAGGTAGTGGAGAGGTGCTGGTTTACTAATTTATTTGGTTTTCCTGTACCTCCAATTTGCATTAGGTCCAATGAATTCATGAAATTTGAATGAGTTTACATTATTTTTCAGATAAGACCAGTTCTTGCACAGAGAAAAAAAGAAATGTAAGATGTAGTATTCAATTATGCAAGAAGAGGGAGAAAGTACAGAGCAGCTGACTCAAGGCAAATAGACTGAGTGTTGGACAATGCTGTGGTGCTGCCAATCTATGCTTTAATGATTATTTATTAAGAACAGACAATATGTGAGCTCTCCCTCACTGGCTTCTCTTCAGCTGGATGCCATCAATCCAGGAAGGTTAACAACAGTGGCTTTGGGATAGATGTATATTAGAAAGTGTGTTAGAGGCTACAAAAAGATGGAGAAATGGTGCAGGTACGGGAAGAGTATTGTATTTACCTTTTCTGCAATGAAAACAGCATGGATTTGAATGCTGCTGTTGCTATTGATTCTTGTTGACTTCATTGAGAGATACATGCAGTCAGGGATGTGGAGTTTGATTTTATGTGACTAAACATTTAAACAAAGCTGTCACTGGCTTTTCAAGGCAAAAATTCAATTACTGGGATTTTGACATCACTATCTATTTTCTCAGAATTATTTTAAGATCTGGTATCATCCCTGCTTTTTCCCAATACCCTTGTTTTTCTTTACCGTTTCTTCCTTTCTACTGAGGGCATCTCTATATTTTGCCCTCTTTTTCTGCTTTTTTCCCATTCCACTTATTTCTTTGACTTTTTTTCCCTCTTCTGTTAATATCTTTTCTCTCCCTGCATGCTTTCTGTTCTTTCATTTGCCCCTTTTTATCTCCCCCATGCAAGCTCTCTCACTTTTACATTACTAGGCCAGCCACAAGCTGTCAGCAGTTTAAGCTGGCTTTTTATAGCAGTAAAGAGAATGAGCCTTTCAATTTGTGAATAAAAATATTCTTGATAACTTTGAATGACTTCTTCTAACAGTCTGAGATGGTGAAAGAGGAAGTCTGAGGTGAGCTTCTGAGGAAGATGATTCTGCAAAGGCAAATGCTGCGGTGTATATGACATTCTGCATTCTGAAAATGTTAAAAAAGGAATTTGAAGGAGCTGGACACACTGAACTTCTAATACGGTGTGTCTCCTTGTCAAGTGCCTCTAGCAACACAAATATTTCATCATGTTCAGTTGCCAAAACCCTTAACTGTCTGCACTGAAGTCACGAGAAAATTTATAGAACTGCCTCCATATAATGTGATTATCAAAAGACCTGACTGCATCTGGAAGAACAACTGCAGTTCAAGCTTTCCTTCCTATTCAAAATTTGCCTGCTGAAGGACCTTGCCAGTTCTGTCATTGTTTGGCATTCTCAGTGTGTTACACGACAGGAACAATGCCTGTTGTGTTAGCTGGTCTGTCTGGCATCTCTAAACTTCATGACAGAGGTGAATTGAAAGCTCTCCACACAAGAATTTATTTCTCTGTTCCAAGGAGCAGAAGGAGTTCCATGGACTGTACTCGAAATGGTGGAAACTTCAAGTATGGTGGCAATTTCCTTCACAGAGGAACTATTAAAATGAGATTCAAAACTAAGGTCATAATCCTTTTCCTACCACTTGTGTGCAAACCAAGTGCAAGCATATATGTAATACACGGTTGGACTGAATGATCCTAAAGGTATTTTCCAACCTAAAGTATTCCATGATTCTATAATAATGTTGACTAAGAACAGCCAGTGGAAGAGATGGAGAACATTAATGGCAGAAATGGGATGCCTGGAGCAGTGCTTCTTCTCATTCCCTGGATAATCATGCTTCTCTTCAGCCAGCTAATTTAGAAAGGGGGAGCTCAAGAGGATCCTTAATTTAGCACTGGCAGTAATTCCCACCAGCCAGCCTAATCCAGATGCCCACATCGGATCCAGATGCTCAGATTAGGAGGTTAGCTCCCTCCATGGCAGCAGTGGACAGAGAGGTATTCTGCAGAGCCTGTTAAAAGTGGGATCTTAACTCATCTTGAAGGAATCTTTGCCCTGAGGACAAGGGGAATTTGGTAGGACCCTTGCAACACTCAGGTGGTATGAAAACTGAATGGTAGAGCAAAGCAACTGCAGCGAAAATGCACTCACCTAAGGCTGTATTAATATAATTTTGAATAATGAATATGTGAGAGGAAACCAATTTGCTTTTAGATATCCCACAAACAGAAAAAATATCAGATAAATTATTCATTGTGAATTATTTGCGTAGACTGATAGGAACTCATTAAACACCGAAGGACTGATTTGCAAGAAAGAAATGGAGAAAGTACTTAATCTGGTATTTCTTGTCTCCTAAGATTCCAATAATTGTCTATCCAGCAAATTAATTTGTTTCTTTCTTCTGCTGTTATTCTGTACTTCATGGACCCTTCTTACCAAATGTTTTACAGCAGAGATTTTCTGTGAGCCAAAGAGCTTGAATTTCACAGATACATATTAAAGTGCATCAGGAAACAGTAGAAGACATCACATTTTCTCCACTCATTGTGGCTGAATTGCTACAAATTTTAAATTGCTGTACTTAAAGGTATTAGCTACAGATACATAAATCTCCCATTTTTTTTGAACACATCCCAGCCTCTATAGGCCAGGAATCCAGCTTTTATGTTAAGTAACATGACAAGCAATTCAAGGTGCCTCTGTTTCTGAATACACAATCTGAGCCAATTTAAAGGGACATAGCTTGGGGCAACCTAAATTGCAATACCATACTTGAGTTGGAAAATACTGGATTTTTGTAAAAAAAAGGGCTGAATCAGTATCTAGGTTGTTTCAACCAGTTTTTTGTGTAACCTCTTCTTTAAACCCTGCTAAAGATGGTTCCACAGCCAGCCTAGGCATATTCCCAGTGCATGCCTATTCTTGGAATTAGGATATGCAAATTGACTTATATTTGCTGCAAATTAAACTGATTGCATCTTGTCCCACCTTCAGGGGACACAAGAAACATTTGATACCTGTTCTTATACATCCTTTTTAATACAGAAAAGTGTTACTGTGGTTCTCAAATTCATCTCTTCTAGAAGAGGCAGGCTTTCCTGAAGAAAGTGCATTTTTCTGACTCCTCATTCTCATTCAATTCCGTGCTCTTTCCAAGGGTCATGCCCACAGTGTTCAGCTGAAGATTTATCACCTCTAAGGAGAACAAAAAAAAATGTCTTCCATGTCTTCTGTATGTGATTCTTTTAATAAATTGGGTAAGGATTAGATGTGGTGGCTTTGTAGCATTGCCACAGTTTTTATTCACTGTGAAGCAGTGACCAAGTGCAACCTCTGATACTCTTACGCAAAACTGCTGTTTAATCAGTTTTTCCATACTTAGTGCTTGCACCACTGATTTCTCTTTCCTCCATGGACTTGCCTTTTCTGAATTTCTTATAGTTGATTTCACATCATTCTTTCAATGGTCTGAGTGTGTTTTGACTCTGTTCTCAGCCTTCAGAATTCCGCAGTTCTTCCCAGCTTAGGCAGGCAATACTTTATTAATATGTTCTTTTGTACACTATCCGTGCTGGTAGTAGTGAAAACATTGAATGGGGCTGGTCCTGAACAGGCCATGTGGATCTCCTCTCGTGTGACTGCTGAGAGTACCACCGAGTGCACTGGATGTGAGCATGCACACACATGCAGTGCAAATGTAGAGATGGAGTTGAAATTTGGCATGATTAATTCCTATTACCACAATTACTCTGGGATTTGGACACAATTAAATTTCATAAAAACTTCTCTTTTTTCAAAACAGTGCCATTTGACATTGTAATTGCTTTGTATTCAAAGCACAGACCAAAACTACTACCACAAAACCCACTATGATTCTGTAACCGTTGGAAAAAATAATGATATGGCCTCTCCACTCATTGTACTTCCACTAAACTCACAGCACGTCTTTTGTAAAAATTGGTAGCGTGCTTGGCTTTTGTTCCCTCTGCAGTATTTTGGATATCTGTCATTAGGTCATCTTTCTCCATTTCTTGTGGTGTATTGTGGAGAAAAATGATAATTTTGCCAGAATTGCAGATTGCTTTCCTTTGCCAGTGGAAGTCGTGTGGCTTAGGCCAGAGGGGAATGGACTGAGATCACCCTTTTGCAAAGGAATGTCTTATGTGCGTGTGTGTGAGATAAATGAGGACGAGAACAAGCGAGGAGAGAGAAGGAGGGTGGCATTGCAGGAGGGCAAGGTGCCAGAGAATCTTCCTCTGAAGAAAGACAGAGATCTGGAAATGTGTGTAGTCACTCCCGGAGGAGAGGGGGACAGTCCTGCTGGAGGTCTGCAAAGCAGAGCCTTTGTGTGTCACAGAGACCTGGTGGGATAACCCATGGGTCCTTGGGCAAATTGGCAGGACCTGGCTCCCTGCAGGGCTGTGTCACCTCCCTGTTTGGAGGGCATTCCAGAGATTTATCAGTTCTCCAGCTGTAAGTGGAAGACCTTTTTCCCCTTTTCCCCCAGACTTTGTAGCTGAGGGGAGAGCCCAGGAATTAAAAGCCCTTTGGTGTTTCATTACTGGCAGATTGCTGGAAAAATGCAGTCCTTTAGGCAGTGGCCTGGTTGAGGCTCCTACTTCTGCAGAAATTTGGTGTTCCCACCTAGGCAGCTCCCAGCAGATGCCTGGTGAGCCGTTCCTTTTCTCTCCCACACTCTCTGGAAGGTTGTATCCCTCTCTTTGCAGGTATAATTCAATCAAACACGAATTGCATATTCCTTGCTAGTCATTGCGTAGTTCCCCAGGCACTGACCAAGTCATTGCCAACCCATCAGCCTCGACAGGAAGCTGCATGATGCTTCAGAGACACAATGGAGAAAGGGATATTTTTAAATGTGTGCTTTATTTTTATTTTTTTAAACCTGTATAAATAAATACAAAATGACAAAGAGGTTCATGTTTACTAAACATTGCATTTGATTGTATGACATTACACAGTGTGTGTCACAATAGTTCACCTTGTAATTGTGTCCTTTTAGCTGTTGGTGCATAATTCTATAACTCATAGGATACAATTAGTCCTGAAGCTGCATCCAGCCACCCTTTTAGTGGAACCCCTGAGTACTTACAATTGCAAGAGTGTATTAGGGGAGTGCTTGAGTCAATTGGCCGAAATTGGGGAATTTCATAAGAGAGGTCTGGCATAGCAAAAGGAGAAAGTAATGGGAGGTGCAGGATAAATTCTTGAGAAAAGAAAAAGTAACAAAGGTTTGGAGCATTTTTATTTCTGTTTTTCCTCCCCTTAGTGGTTAAGAGAAACATACTGGAATTAACCAAAGTCAGCAGAAACCACAGGCTCATTTAGGAATATGATTTCTTTTCATGCTCACTGAGAGCAGGCAAATGGACAAACCTTGCATGATCAGTTTTTACCTGATGAGATGGTTCAGATCTGAAAAGAGTAAAAATATACTCAACCACTTGATGAAATGCTGATTCTCCAAACCACTTACCATCCTCACCCAGTGAAGGTCAACTGCCAAGGTTTTACAGACATTCTCTGGTCATGATTTGCTTGCTTGCTTCTTTAAATTGCACTCCATGTGCTTTTTTACATAAATTTTCGCATTCATTCTCTTCAAAAGGCTTGAATAGAGCTACTTTACCTTCACATTTAGAGCCTATAAAACTATTTGCTGGAAACAATTTTTCAATTCTGTTTGGCCTGTTTAAAGCAAATTGTTTTCAGGTAGGTTAGAATTTTGTATAGATTTTTCCAATTATTCTGTGAAATACATATACTTTATATGTATTTTAGGAATGGGGGTAGCTGTAAAGGTTGACATTTGACTACTTGAGATCTATGGCTGGCCACCAGAGTATGGTTTATATTTGGTCAATGGCTGAATGAATATTAAAGATAACTATGTCTAAAAAAACCAGTTACAGATTTGAATGGAGTGTAAAAGCCACGGATCTGGTGACCTTACAAATAAGCCTTAACAGGAAGTTAAAAACTGTAGAAAGGTTTTTTTGACAATCTTTTCTTGACTTTATTTCTCCTGCATCAGGAGATTTTTGGTAACATTTAGCTGATTTTGCATTCAAATCCGTGTTTCCTATAAGTGCAATGTTTGTTACTGTTTGCATTTGCTACTGCCTTGATGTCTTTTCTCAGCTCACCTCCTGCCTCTCCCCTCCGGCACAGAAGGTTTTCTAAATGATTTCATGTGCTTTGAGTTTGTCAGACTTGAAGACTTCTCTTATCAGAACAAAGGTAAAAATGTGAACTTCCTTTAAAAAAAGAAAATACAATCTTTTCTGCTGAAAATTTCAAATCCAGCAACTCCACGCACCTCTCTTCCCCTTCCCAATGCTTTATTTCCACTGGGCAACATGGTTTCAATGCAGTGGTTATACTCTGCTTGGAGTATACTGAAAATCCATAGCTCTTCCTGGCTTGGGAGTAGAATAGTGAGCATCTTTTTAAATTTTGATAGTGGAAAATGAGGCTCACAAAATCACTGGTAATTGAACCTCACAAAACTAGCTGGCACTTAACTGAAATTATGGGACTTTTACTTGCTTTCCAGTTCTCTCCTTCCCACTGAGGCCACCTTCATTTCCAAATGTACTAACAGGGAATAGAGATGGCAGGTGTGGGAACCTTCTGGGGCGAATAGAAGAGCTCGCATTTCAAAAGATTTGTTTGTTCTGAACAAAGTCTTTTTCACCAAGAAGGTATCTCAATAAAACTTGCAATATGAGTGTCAGAGGGGCTGTGTGGCATGAAGCCAAAGGCTGAGGGCTACCAAGCTTTGGAAAAGCACAAGCATAAGTAGTCCTGGAGAGCATCCACAGCACATCTATTACTTAGGGAAACCACAGTGTACCACAGAGGACAATTCTACTCACAAGCTTTTAAAGTACATTAAAAATTGGAATGCCCTCTTTTGCACGGCTCTCCGATGAAGGAGGATTAATGCTTTGCCCTGCCATGGCTCAGGTATGGGTTGTTTCCTGTGCTGGTCTCTTCTCACCTCTGTGTCTCAGATCCTTTGTCACTCCGACACTGTCAGAGGGATCATCTGCCTTGAAAGCAGACTGACAAAATGAAACTCAGCCTTTGGCTTCCAGGGGAAGGGGAGAACAGTTGTCTGGAATATGCTGGGCAGTGCTTTAAGCAAATGTTATTAGCTGTAACTCCCAAAAAATCTGTGGAGAGGTGCTGATGCACACAAAGAGTAAGCACTTGGTTAAAGTATTTTCCCTCAAATTTTTCCATTTCTCTCTTACCCAGGTTCCACACTTTAAAGCTCTGTTGGTTGTAGTTGTCAATAATTTAAAACTCTTACCTTATTTTTGGTCTAGTGCTGGAACAGACCACCTGAAGAGCTCTCCAGGGCTGTGAGTACATTTTGGAGATTTTCTGTTTACGTTTTTATGGAGTTCTCTATAATAAATTTAGTCATTTCTCATCTGAGTTGATTTTTTTGTCTCCCTTGACTTTACAGTTTCCAATATGTATTTGTCATTTCTACCTGTGAAATGTTCTCCATGAATTTATTATTTGCTTCTCACTTCAAACACTTTGTATTCTGAGATTATGGCTTTGAAGCATATATTGGGAAAAAAAAAAAAAAAAAACCAAACTCACTGATGTTAGCAATCTTATCCATAATTCTGAAGTCACATATCACAGCTCCACATTTCCCCTTTCTAAGCCAAATTCTTTTAACCATTTTCTGTAAATTAGATTCTTCAGGTTCGGTATCACCACCAGCTGTGAGGCAAGAACTCTTCCTTTGATGGACAGGTTTGGAAAGAGCTGAATGAGCAGTCTAATTGATATTCTCTCTCTCTCTCCTCTCCCCATTTCTGCAAATTCCATATAATACATCTGCTGTATAAACATCATATCACAGGCAGTGATATTAAATATCATATGATGTCCTGACAGTGAGCTTTGGATGCTTCTCCTTGCTAGATCTAATAATGTTATGTCATTTGTGTATATCAGAGCCATGTCAGATCAGCAAAATGTTGTTGGTTGTCCTGTGACAGCTGTTGTAGCCACCCTTCCAGTAAGATCCAAGATATTGACAGAAAGACTTCCATGAGAGGAGCTAATGAGCAGGAATAATCCTGAAATTATAAGGTGGCCATGGCCTCTGGAGCCATCACCAGGAGAGGCTTGGCAGAACGCCACCTCTCTTGCAAAGAGGGGTATGATGTACTGATTGGTAAAACTGTCAATAGACCAGTTTGGAACAGCCTGCAACAGCATGCAGAGAGGAAAGAAAAGAGAAATTCCATTGCAGATGGATGTCCTCGAATCAGGAATCACCTTAAGAGAGCTGGAATTTCCCACTTCTTGCTGTAGGTTATGTGCCTGAGGGCTCACTTCGTCCAGAGAGAAAATTGATCGCATCTTCAAAAGAAAAGAAGACAAATCCTTCCAACACACAAGTATTTTATCAGGAAGGTATGGCTATTTCAGAACCATTAAAGTCAGCTGCTCTTCTCTAAGTAAGAGCTGCAGTAAAATAGTGAGGGTCAACTTGTCATTTTTCAGTAAGTTATGAGCCAGAATCCATGACCGATCTCTTTTTCTGTATGATATTGTTTATATATCATGTTAAAGTCTCCAGCTCTGGACTCCAGATTAGATTATGAATGATATGCTCCTTTTATTCCAAAAAAATGAGGTACTGAATCTATATTTGAAATCATATAATTAGGCAGCTGTGATTTTTTATTTTCCTTGTATGGACAGATCCTGTCTTTTATTAGACAGCCTCAATATACATTACAGTTGCTAGTCTTACATACGTTCACATGATTTTTCTCTCTCTCGTACTACCTTAGACCTTCCTTCCCTTTGCAACTCAGAAGTTTTTATATAATTTCTTTCTCATCCTCCTGACACAATAGAACCTGAGTATTTTCCTTTCTCAACAGCTTTGCATTTCTGCAGCTAGCTTCTTTGTTCCTAAACTCCTTACCAAACTTCTCTGTTGCTCCTCCCCTGCTGATTCATTACTAATTTCAGTACAGATAAACTATTCTTCCTATCAGCTTTCAACTACATTTCTAGGCTGGCTTTTCCTCCTTTTTATACGGAGCCAACTTGTGTTGGGCGTATAAGAAATACATAATTGGTATGGGGGTGTATGCACTATATATACATTAGTGGGGCATCTCATTTTCCTGAATATAGCTGACAAATAAAGAATCACTTTTTACTTGTAGCATCAGGGAACAGATTGCTTATTATGAAATATAATCAGTATGTGAAGGCATATTTTTTACAAATTGTGTTTTCTGGCTTCAGTTTGTTTGTATACATTTAAAATATTGTTTCCAGCAAACTTCACCTGTGCAAGTTGGTAATTTCTAAGAAGATAAATGTCAATTTTGCTCAAAAGCATGCCTCCTCACAGAACAGAGCATATTTCAGAGGATTGAATGTGGCCAAAAAGAATTAGAATGGAATATTCTGCATTCATATATAACATATGCTATGTATAGTCTGGATACCCAGCTAAGGCCTTTAACATGATTCTTACATTTCTCATATGTATAAATTTTCAAGTGAATTTTTTTCTCTGCTGATGGACTGTTAGATGTCTTATTCCCTGGTTCTTTCTAGCTAGTGCTTGCATATATTTCAGTTATTCTTTGCCAGTAAACTGAAGTCAGCAAAAAAAATCCTGTTCTTCTCAATGAGTTGTATATTGCCATTAACCTTTACAAGTTTAAGTGATATTTACAGGAGGAACGTAAACATGGGCACACTTCACTGTTTTGGGTCCACAATCCTGCCTAGTTTCTGTGTGGAAATCAGTTGTATAAATAAGGAAATGTGGTATTTTGGAGTGAAAATATTCTGACTTGTATGCAGCAGTGTAAGAATTGCATGTGGAGTTCAGACATGCTGCTCACGAACGTTTGTTGGGCTGAACTGTATTCGTTGATAAGCTAAAAATCAGATTTAACATGTCTCTATTTTGAAAGTATAGGTACAGATGAATTTTCAGAATAAAATGTGCTGATTACACATTTGGAAAGCCTGAGTTTTCTAAATTAGATCTGCGGAGATTTGCATGAAGGGCCTTTTGCTAACACAAATGAGGACTACCAGCCTGGTATGGGGGTTTTGCTCTTTGAGTTCCTGTGTGATGCTTAGATGTAGCCTCTCTTACATTACACTAGCAATTAGAAAAATCGATATAATTTGAGTTTCAGTTTCAGACAGAATTTTTGGCAACAGTGCTTGTGGATTCTGAATTTAAGGAAATGAGAGAAAGAATGACTGAAAGGGACAAAGCCAGGAGCCGTAACAGGTGACAGGAGTAACCTTTAAATTGCTGACCCAAACTTCCCATTAAACTAAAGAGGCCAAAAGCCCTTGGTAGCCAAATGCCCCAAAGCCCTGCTATTTCTTGCAGTGACTTGGGATGGGATCTGGCTCACCTGCTTTTTACAGTAAAGTGAATTATATCTAATTTCTGCAGTCAGGTGTGGCAGAGCATCTGTAGCTGTCGCCCTCATCCCCTGGCAGGGTGGTTTGCTTCTGCTTTGAAGCCGTTAGTCCAAGTGGGCCTGTAGGAATGCTCCTCCAAAACATCAGGGAAAAAGTGTAAATGGGTGATCTGACTGGGTATGGGAAGAAGATGATTGAGCACAGCCATCAGAAGATCCTGAGGCAGCAGCTGCGGTTCTGTTGGTGGGAGAGGTGGGTCTCTCAGTGGTGATGGAGCTTCTAAGTTTGTGGATGGTATGGTCTTGGTAAGAAAATTTTTAATAGTAATAATTCTGTTCAATAGAAATACTTCTGTTCAATAGTAATACTTCAGGTCTACCTACCTACCAGACCTCAGAAAGTCTGGCTCTTGTTTGAGGAGATAACCTGTAATTTTTTATCAAATCAGTTTCAGAGTTTTGCTTTAGCTGTTGGTTTGCCTGCTGAGGCTGGGGTTCTGCTGCTGGATTATCTAGAACCCCCCCAAAAAAGGACTTAGATCCCAATAACATGGAAATCAATAGAAGTGAAGGGGTTTACCCCAAGCTTGCTGCTGAGCAGTGTGCAGCCTGGAACAAGAGGGGCTCCTGGAGAAGCAGCGTGCCCATCATCTCTGAGACATTACTGTCTCCGTGCTGAGCAGGTGCCCCTGAGCTACTCCACCACCCCTCTCTGTGGGGAGCTGGAGAGGATGCACATCCTGATTATTTGGGTTAGGCCAGGAAAATCAGTTTGTTGCATTGGTGATGGCATGGGATTTCTGGAGCACAGGAAGCAAAGAGAGAGACAGCCATTTTATTTTAGGCTTATGCTATACATTGAGATTCATTATACAATTTTTCCCCTAAATTAATACAAAAATAGTAAAAATAGGTTAAAAAAAGCCTAAATGAAAACCCCTGACATCTTGCAAGCCATTTATTTGATGCACAGATTAAGACTTCTTGGAGCTTAAATAATCTAGAATTGTTTATGCTGATCTTTTTTTTTTGTTTTTCCCAAAAATTAAAAAAAGGTAATGACTTGCAGAATGCCAACGACATCAGAACTATTTGTGCCTGAGAAGCGGCTGCCCCAGGCAGGCGCACGTGATGCTGAGGTGCCCTCTCTCCAGGCAGGAAGCTGTGCCAGGATAACAGGGCAAGGGGTGGCATGTCAGGGTATGCCACTCTCTCCAACCCACGCACCATGGACAGGAATTTGTGTTCAAACCCCCTCCTGGGATACTTTTGCCATATCTTTTTCAAAAAACCCCCAACCAAACAAGTTTGCCATTGCGCTTTCCTGGCAGTGGATGGGTTTCACAAGGGCTTCCTGCGGGCTCATCTCCCCCACAATTTGGAGCTAAAGCTTCTCCCTGTTCTCTAATAAGACTGGGAGGGGGGATAAGGTTGCCCCTGCNCCCCCCCCCCCCCATTGCACTGAGCTGGGGTCATGGGGGTGCCCTGCAGCAGTGGTGTAGTGCCTGGATGTAGGTGGAAGATGCTTCCTACCTTTGGGAAGGGGAAGGGGCTCTCTCCCCTCCCTGCCTTCTTCTCATCAGACTTGTGTGTGCCCCAGAAAGGCTTACTTATAAGAAAATAAATGACAAGTACTTCTTGTGATAAATGTAGGGATAAAGCCATGGAAGAAATACTTTGTCCCTACATAGCTAATTGTACAATCTGACTTTGATGGATCAGGGTTTTAACATGTGCAAAGGCAGGGGAGGAAAAGGCTCTGGGTAATTCTTTCTAACCAAGAGCTTCCAGAAAGTGGTTTCCTAGAGGGCTTGTGCCTTACCACACAAGCTCTGGTTCAGCAAAACCCGCCAGCAGTGCTGCCACAGCATGAGAATAGTGAGGAGCTGTTCCTGCACGGGAGCTGGAGCTCTCTGCAGGCTGCTCACCCTGGGAACCCCTGGGCCGGGCTGTGGGATGAGGAAAAGGGAAATGGCACCACCACAGCCCCTGGTCTGGCATCCCCAGTGCCCACACAGGGGCCATCCCTGCCCCTCCCACACTCCTATCCTGCTAACAGTTCCCAGCCATCCAGAGGAGCTACTGTAACTGGAGTCCACAGCAAACCCAGAGCTGGCTCCTATTAACTTGGCTTCTCTTTCCTGCATCTCCCTGAACGTGCTATCTGCTTCCAAAGTTACCAAATAGGAAAACCCACCACTTTGCTAAGTTTTGAAGTCCCCAGGTCTTCTCCCACAACCCACTTGCTTTGCTGGCTCTCTGTGTTTTTCAGAGAAGCCAGTCTTCCTTCTGGACTCCCCTGATCTCTGCCCAGTTGTGCCACCACTTTGTTTTGTTTTCCCTTTGAACAAAAATAAAGGTGTTGGCTAAAGTGGGATTTCATGGCTCACAGAAGGACAGTCAGCCTAGAAAAAAGCATTTAAAAGTACACCTTTCAATTTACAGTACATGTTTTACCTGAATTCAGCGCTGGCTCAGAAGGCTTCTGAGAGCAGATGCGAATCCTCTCGTGACTCAACATAACCTCAGGTCACTTTGGTACTGTATTCTCTCCAGGTTCGTGCAGTTGACCATGATAAGTGTATTTGCTTGTCTTTGGAAAAGAAGCTCTTTTTCTTTGACAGACAGGTTTTTCTCAACCTTTCCAGCTCTAATTTTAATCTAACTGGAACACTTTCACATTTCTGCTTTGGGCAGAAAATTCTGTCTTCATCAACTAATTTTCATGGCATAGTTATTCCAGCTATACCAAATTTTCTTTATTTATTTTTTTCTCCATTTAGAGTAATTGTAAATTGAAAGTGGACTTGTGCTAACACAACATCAAAAGTTATATTACAAGAAAACTGGATTGATCTTGAGGGCCATATGCACATAGGTTGGCTCTTTTCCCCCATGCTTACCCTGTAGTAAAAATATACTGTACACCATACCTTACTGTATGGGAATTTTAATGTTTGTAGAAGATATATGTGCTCAGTGAGCCATAGTCCTACATAGTCTTCTTAGCCTTAGCTAAAATTTTCACTGTTAGATTTTAGTCAGTGCCTGACAATGTATAATACTCTGTTCTACTGACTGAATTTATAAAAAATTGGATCATCTATATTGCAAACAAAACCACAGTGATACCTGGGCTAAAAAGCCACTTAAGAGTATGACAAAAATCTGCTTAAGCCTAAGTAGTCTTCCAAAATGGAGGTTCACCAGTAAGGGTAAAGTCTTATGCACAGTTAGCCACTGAGAGTGCTTTGGACTGAGAACAGAGCGCTGCATCTGCACCTAGGAATCAATCGGTGCAGGGAGGTCCATTGACTTTGGTGAAGATAATTGCTCCAGAGGAAAAAGTTGAAGGGGAGGAAGGCCGAAGTGGCTTAGCATAGTCTGAAACCTTGAGAACGTGGTTCATGTTGAGGTATTCAAGCTACCTGTAGACAAGGAGCATTTGGTGCATCCCTCAGACACATCAGGATTCAGGCAGAAGTCTCACGGACCTGGGCTGAGTGCACCTTGGACGCTTCCATGGCTGTACCTTGCCAACCCTGGAGGTGGGGAATGAAATGGCAGCTTGATGTGAAACACAGTGAAAAATGTATGTAAGGTGGTTTTGGCCCTCTTCTGGGTTTTATCTCTTCTGGGGATGCTCCAGTCTCCTGCCTGTCCTATCCCTGTGTGGAGAGGGGCATGGCTCCTCTTCTCCATCCCAGTCTTGGGTGGCTGGCAGGAGTTACTGGAGAGGGTAACATGGCATTGGAGGAGAACTGCTGGGAGAGGAATCTGCCCTTAAAAAGACTTTTAGGAATGTGCTGGACTGCATGACTTCTCGCCCTGCCTTCTGTGGACACCCAAGCCTCTTCTGCAGCACTCTGTCACAGGAATGCCTCCGCATCCTTTTTCCGACAGGGTTGGAGATAGAGAAGTAATTTTATCCCTGGTTTTATCACCTTTCTTGGAGATCTCTATCGGCCTCACATGGTGAGATTTAATAAGAGATCTGTGAAACTGCAAGCTTGTCTTTGGACATCTCTTTAAAGATGCTCCTGTCTATGCACTGCAATTAGATGTGAGGAGGTTTATGGTAACTATCTTGGTGTCCGGTGTTTGCAAGGGATAGCATGAGGGATAGCAGAGGTGTAAAATCAGTGTTTGCCATGTATTCCTCTCTGCAGTGTACAAACAACCTCTTTGACACGTCTCATTTCCAAGTGTCCCACAAGTCAGTAGATTACTGCAGAGGAATTGCAATTCCTCTGTAACTCTCAGCTAATTTCTAATGCCCTCAGAAAAAAAGCCACTGCAGCTGCCTGTTGAACAGCCCAGGGACAGGGTGACTGCTATTTAAACAACATACTGACGATCACAGAAAATCTACAGTGAAGTATAGTTAAGGAACAATTTTTGGCTGGAAAACACAGCCCCAAGCCTGAGTCTAAAGAAAACAGGGGAAACAGATCTTTTTCCTAGCCTTACATTCATTTGGCTGTCTTCAAGGTGTCTGCCTGTGTTCTGCCAAGGCTGAAGTTGTTGTTACAGCTTCCCAGCTGCTACTGAAGCAACTGTTGTTTACTTAAGCAAAGAGCCTGTGCATTCCTGGACACAGCTTCCTTTCTTCTGGTCAGGGAAGGGACTTATCCAGGGGAAAGTAAACGTTGCCAGCTGCACTGCTGACTTGTTTTGCTAGTGAGAATGTAACATTTTGCTTCAGGGCAAAATATCTGGTTATCTTATTTTCTGCTAGGAAGGATGCTTTAGAAGTATCTCCTTGCTTAAAAATTAATATTCAGTAGGTGGCATTTGCAGGTTTTGCACAGGGCATTTGGGGGTCACTGGGATTTGGATGCTAAAGAGATGTTTCATGGAATGAAGCACACCCTGGGTTTGTGACCACAGATGTCCTAGTGACCGTACAGGTACCACAGGCAGCCTCCTGAGCCACAGTGCACCCAGTGCTCCAAGCCCCGTGGCTCTTCCAATATCCCTTCTCCTCCAGATACTATTGTTGAAGCAAACTTTGAGCCAAATGCTGAAAAGTTTTCAAGTACTCTTAGTTTCCAGATGAGCTGCAAAAGGGAGTCCGATTGGAATACATTCATCTTGCACCACAAAGCAACAGTCCATATGAAACCACCCAATAAACCAGCCAGCTTCCTGCTACTGGGTTTTCACAGGCAATGTATGGTCAGAATACTCTCAGCAAAACCTACAGAATTGGCTTACATATCCCCATTAGGGTTCAACTGCACGATAAAACCTTACAGTAATGAGCCTGTCGCTCTTACGGGTGGAGGGGGTGGAGGAGGGAAGAGATGCTGCTTTATCTGTATTACTCCACATCACAGATGCTGACAGAATTATTGATTTAGAACTCACGGCTCCAGAAAGACTCAGTAATGTAATCTTTTTAAGTTGTATTTTTTTTCCCCTCTCAGATGTGATGTTTTCGATAGGCCCCTTAGATATGGGCTCTTTGGGGACGTTGTTAAACTTGCTGCTGCTAAACCCCAGTCCCAACCTTCAGTTTGTTCCACACAACTCTCACTGTCTACTGTCTCCTGGAAGAGCCCATAGCTGCAAGGTCTATTGCTTTACAGGTACTCTAGGAAGATGGAGGGATTAAGTTATACATTATGTAAAACTACCCACTAATCCTCTTAGTGTGCATTACCAGTGAATGGCCTGAAATAGGCTCTCACTAAAAGAGCCCTAACATTCACTTTCTTGATGACAATTTAGTATCTGAGGTTTGTATCATGGATTTTGGTGCTGAAATATTCAGTACACCATCTTCTGTCTGCTGCTAGATCCACTCACATGTCTTAGTAGAGTGCTAACAAAATTACAGTTGGTAAAGCAGATTACATGTTTAACTAGTAGCGAGACATGTATAAAATAGAATTATATATTTTCTAGAGTGACAGTCACATGGATTTTTTTTGTTCCTTTTTTTTTGGTTCTTTTTTGTTTTTATAAGAAAAAGAAACAGCTATAAAACCATGATTAAAAATGTTACAAGGGATGATTTTGATTTTAAAATAATGATACTTTTAGAAAAAAAAAAGTGATTCATAATGTAAAAGTGTTTGGAAAGCACTTGGTTGCTGTGTACTGCCTTCTTTCCCAGTACAGTTTGCTATCTTTTATATAGTCTTGCATAAATGTTTAGATTAGGGGAGAAAAGAAAAATTAAATGTGATGGCGAAGACTTATAAGAGCTGACTCACTGACTTGAGTTATTGCTGTGCAGAAAGTTTGTAAAGCCTTTACATCCAGTGAACATTTAGTGCTACTTCAGCCTTGACAGTTGACCTTTCAACGTGATTTGGTTTAGCCACAATAATTGCAGCATCTGCAGTACAGGCGATGCAGACGACTGCTTAAGAACCCAACTTCTTCCATTAGATCTTACTTCATGCATCTACAATTTAACCTCTCTTTGCATGGGTGTGCAAATTCTCTCATATAATCTGTTATAGGAACTGAGCAAGGTACAATACCCCAGCTCTTTTTTTTTTAAATTTATTTTTAATTTCTCCCATAATTCTGAATATTCCTGGATTTAGCTTAGAGGAGGGAGAGGAAAACCTCCAATCTCCTTCCTCTCCCCACACATTTAGTCAGTACTAGTTTCTTTTTTTCTTTTCTCAGTAAGACCTAGTGTAAAAAAGCAACCAACAAATCAAGTTAGACTGTTGTAATTTGGTCAACCACTCGGGTGCTATCTATATCCACCATTTCAACACACTCTATTTCCTCACGGTTTTCAGGATTCTTCTTCTCTTTCCTCTTCTTCTTGGACGGTGGCAGGAAAGTCAGTATCACAGGTAAAATGGCAAAGCAGTGAAAGAAGGTGACTAATGCTATTAAAAACAAGCACCTGAACAGTGTACGGGTCAGATTTGAAGGCACAGCTGCAAGAGGAATCAGACCAACAATATAGCAGAGGTAGCTCTGCAAAATAGCTACCCCATGCACTTCCAGGGCATTTTTCACCCATTTAGTTCTTGTGAACTCTTTGCCCAGGACAAAGGTTGATAACAGTGGAGCACAGTTGTCAATTGTATAATTAATTCCGTAAATTAAGCACAACACAGAAATACAATCTAGTTCCACTTTCCACAAGGTCATAAAACCTATAACTCCAAATTCAACCGAGGCAACAGTTAGAGTGAGCCAGACATTGATCAGAGAGTCTGCCACCAGGAATGCAGAGAAGAAGAGCAGAAATAAAGCACTAATGCAGGAGTTTTGTAAGGGGGCTCCCACTGAAGAGGCATAACGATCCATGTACACAAATGATGGATTGAAAACGATGAATTTCACCTTGGAGGTGAGAGAGAGCTTCCTCAGGGTCTCCAGGAGGTCATAAAGTTCTTCCCTCTTGGTTTCCATTGTCTTGGCCACCAAGAACATCCTGGAGGCCACAACATCAACTTCATTGTTGTATTTCTTGGAAAAGATGATATCCTCTGAAAAATGGGAAAACTGAGGGGTCTTCAGGAAGGAGTTCCTCAACATATCAGTGAAATTCTTCTTGGGCAATCCAGTAGATATGTTGAGTTTCCTAAGGTAATTTAAGTAGCTCTCAAACCAAGATATCCTCACAAAGCCCTTGGTATACTCCAACACATCCTCCTGGACACTGGTGTTCCAGTACTCGATCGACTCATAGATGTAGAACCCAATGACAGGGCTGTAGTTACTGAAATACTTCTGCTGGGCAGTTGTGTACTCGATGGTCCGAGTCGCAGTCGCTACGATGTTGCTCAGGTCTGACCCCTCGCTGACCTGCAGGTAGCCCATTAAGGCAAAGGAAATATAAACAAGGTAAAAGAGAACTACAAAAGGCTTGACGTAAGTGTTTGTTATCCAGTCACAATAATAGCGTTTTAGGAACCACACCAAAAGATGACTCTCGTAAGTGTTCGTTTCCTCTGAATCATCCGTGTCCTCACTGAATTTGGCTGTCAGAAGAAACCTATACCATGCAGGCTTCTCTTGCAATACCTCTGGCTTTGGTACCTTTCTGCAGAAGATACTATGCTGGTAGTTGTTTTCTATGTAGCCAGTAAACACCAGGCTGGAACCATAAAAGGAGAGTACATAGAGGTAGTTGAAGAAAATTGCAATACAGGAATTGCAGCAGAAAATCCTGGCTGCTTCAATGTTAGTGAAGGGACTGGCACCTATTCCAAAAGTGACCAGGTACATGGCAGTGGTGAGAGAAAACGAGAGCATGGAGTCTGCAAATACAGCTGCAGTCCTCTCTTTAACGTGTTGGTCTTCTCTAGTTTTTCTCCAGGAGGACAACATTTCAAAAGTCCCATACAACCCATGACCTACAACAGAGAACAAAGCGAGTGTTTAAAGCATTCAAATTCCGAATTACACGGAAAAATGTAATGTGGGCATGCTAAAAGGCTCAAAGGAGACACAGCTGGATGATACCAGTGCTTGAAGGAAATGTTCTGCAGAAGAGAGAAATGATTATGGAGGTGCAAACCACAGAAGCGTGTTTGCTACCTGCCTAGCAAACTTTAGTGCCAGAGTTTGAGGAGAGTTCTGCACTGCTGGCACAGGATTCGTGGGTTAAAGAAAAAGGAATCTTTTACTCTGCTTGGCTGTTTTGTTTCATTATTTCTGAGTGCCTGTGATGGAAGATGCTTTCAAATTAGTTTTTCCTGGTGATGGTATCTGACCTGTGGTGAAAACAAAGAAATATGACCTTGAAGTGCCTATGCTGGAAGCATAGCATTAGTCAGCTGCTTTGCAGAAAATCTGTAAAAAAAGAAAATTCCATATAAGCTGAAAATTATCAATTAAATCAGTTATCGATTTCTCCACTTCCTGCACAAATTTTTGACCAGGAAAAAGAAATCCTAGAAATGAAACAAACAAATAAAAGCACAAATAAATTTTAGAGAAGGAGTGTGGTAAAACTGATATGGAACTGCTTAAGGCATTGGTCTTCTTTATACATCTAAGAGCTTATAAAACCAAATACAGCCCTATCTTTCTTGGCAATGCCTACATTTTGTAATGTATTTAATTGACTCTTAAAACGGATATACCATTCATGAAAGGAGAAGAAAACCTGTTGAACTAAAATCCTGTGTTTAACCCCGAAGTGCAGGTAAATCAGGAAAAGTACATGCTTTTATCTTAATCCCTGGTTGGTCATCTTCCTCTTCCAGTCTCTGTGTTGTGAAGATGCATTTGGAGGACACAGACCTCTGCTCTCTCGTAGTGAACCTGAGCTGGGAATGCAGCCATTGACCGTCTACCAGGTGAGAGGGGCTGAAGTAAATGTAGGTTGATTATTTACACGGAGATGAACAGAATATAGTCTTTGTATCACACCTAAAATGTGAGATGGTAATATTTTCTCATAATAATTCATTATGACGTTCATCTTTACTTAAGAGATCCTTTCCATCTAATCCCAGCCTCTTTGCTGCCTTTTAATTCCTCCTCCTCTTTATGTTTTGCTGATTTTGCTGTCACTTGTCTACTTCTCTGGTCTGCTCTTGGATTATCTCCAGAAATTCCCAAAAGCCAGTCTACTGTGTTTTGCTCTTACTCATCTTCCCTGGTAGTATTAGATAAAATGATCACTGCTAAATTAGTTACTGATAACACTGAAGTGCAATCACTGGACTTTTGAAGCTGATGCTCCAGTTAGGAAGGTCAAGGTAATTCATAGATCTCTCAGAATTTCAGGCTGTCTGCAGAGTACCAGAATTGCTGTATCAGCTCTGTTCTCTCCACCTGTAGACAATTATCACTTTTGCTACAAGGGCTATAAATACCCGTCAACAAACCCCAGGCAAATGAGGTATTTTTGAAGAACCAGAACACCACAAGATATATTAGGGACATTGGAACTAGATGATCTTGAAGGTCTCTTCCAGCCCAAACTATTCTATCATTCTATGAGTCTATAATCATGTTTCTTCTTAAATGCCTCATAAAGGCTAAGTATTTAATTAACTTGACAAAAGAACCCTCATGTGGTCAGCACCTCTTTGTAGGGGCAGTTGTTGCTCATTCACTCCACCCTTCCTAAAATCTGTATTTTCACAGATGGCAGAGCTGGTCACTGTTATACTGAAAAGAACAGGTATGGAGTATTTTATAAAGAAGTCACAATACAGAGCTGACAAGATGAGACAATAGGACAGCTGGTGTATCTCCTTAGCACCTGGTATTTAGTGTAACAAAGTCCATGCTCTCATGTATTTCAGATATTTTACCTATTTTGTTATTTAGAGTTGTGGCATGGACCTCAAATGTCCAATCTGTAGCACTATTACAGACCTGGCTTTGGCATTCATCTTAATTTTCCCCAACAATGTTTTACAGCTGCTTTCAGAGGCCAGGTCAAGACTGTCAATTTGATAACTAGCACTGTGCCCCCTCTTAAAGCTAATGGGGAATACTGGAATTCCCCAGACATAAAATCAAGCAAAAAGCACAATCAGTGACTGGCACCCCGTTGCTAATTATGCTTCAAATAGTTATGTTCTAGGCTCAGTAGGGAAAGCTATTAAGCTTGCTTTCAGTGTGTTCTTTGTAAAGACAGACTGACCTTTATTTAAATGTAACTGATCACTTGCCAAAGCAGGGAGTGAGAGGTTTAATCCATTTATGGCTCCCATGAGTCCTGCAGACAGGCTTGTCTGCGAATTTCACATGGCATCATATGCATTAGCGTTGAGTGAGCAAAACAGAATAAAATGAGGTCATTGAATATTACAAATTACTTCCATCATGAGCTTTAGCTATAGCATGTTTTTGTAAAAAAAAATTCAGTGCTAATAGGCTCTTGCCTAAAAATACTCAAATAGCCATATTAATTTGGAAAGCCTTTGACTCTTCAATGAGAGAAGGAAATAAGAGCTAGTTAAATATAATGCTGAACATGATGTCTTAATAGGTATAAGATTTTGGATAATGCCTGATAACGTAACTTCTGATACCACATTCTTTCTTTAAGCAGGAAAGAGAAAACAATTTACTCTTACATAATCTTCAAGACTACCCTAAAATGGAATCTGATTTAGAGAGCTGCTCAAGTAAATGCATGAAGAGGCGTCACCACATGTGCTCCACAAAGCCAAGAGAAAAATATTTGGATACTCTCCTATTTTAGGATAGGTTCCTTGTGTTGTTTGCTACACAATCTGTGTACTAGGAACTGGTATTTTCCTTCAATTGTACAGTTTGTGATTTCTCTGTCCATTTAGATGATAGCTACAGAATTATCATTTACCTTTAAGAGGACATGCCTAAATGACAAAGCTGCACACTTTTTGCACCAGTGGCACTCCTGACCTGATCCACTTTCCTCTGAGAAAAAAATTAGGCCCAAACTCAAGCACAAATTAAGCTTGGCAGTCAAAAGATTAGCTGTATTTAGCTAGGAAGGGATTTACCTAACCTAATTTACCTGTCTAAATACTGACTGTAAACACAACTTGGGTAACAATCTCCAACACTGTAACTTGCTGATGTTCATGTAAGTCTAGCCCACAAAAATTGGGGCAGATATCTCCATGGAAGCATTTTGAGAAAATTTCTTCCACTTCTCTGTCATTTCAGAGTTTTCATTTTTTTTGCATCCCTAACCAATTTGCACCAATTATCTCTATTTCTCTCACTGTTGCTATATCTACTCTATGTAATATTAATGAGACAAAGGCAATTTTTCCTTGTAAATAAATTCAGTAATTGCTTCAACTGATTTTCCCTTTTTAATAGAGATTTAGCCACAAATCTGTAATCATTTAGAGCAACTTGTTCATTATTCATGGTCATTCAGTAAATAATAAATATGAATTCAAACAGCTAATGGGCTACTGGAGATCTTTTCCTGCTGACATTTGCTGTTATGATTCACCAGTCGTGCCCTACAGTCAGGCTGTACAATCATGAGCTAACAAAAGTACACATGGGATGGCAATTTTTTAAGAAAAAGAGGATCAGGGTCAAAGCAAAATGTTAAAGGGATAGAAGAAAGGATTGAACAAAATGGGGATGAAACTTTTTTCTTATTCTCTTTTTCTGCTACTTTGCATTTAGGAGATACTCCTACTATGTGTTGGAGGACTGAGAACAGACGTTCTGACTTTTGTAGCCAAAGAAAATGAAGAAGATAATTACTGTTAATGCTGAGGAGCTCACGGGTTTTTCAGACTGAGGTGGGCTACATTTAATTTTAGAACCTGATAATAATAATAATAATAATAATACCAATAAACAAAATAAATTATGCCTAGCTTAAATACAGCACTTTTATGAGTAGCCTGAAAATGCTATAAAAAAGTTTCATTTGCCTCCTTCAGAAACAAGTCTTGCAATTACACATGCTTTGCAAAATCAATGCAGAGCATACATGAGAAAAAAAGCACTTGTGGGAAGTTGTGAAAACTAAAGCAAAATTTTCTGTTCCTTAAAATTATCGAATAATTTACCTCATTTTTAAATACTACTTATGTGCAGGCACTGAAACTGTTCTTTTTAGAACCATTTTCAAACCTCAAAAAAAGAAATGCATCCTTTCCCCTGGTAAGTGGTTGTTAAAGCAAGAGGCCTTTATGAATTGGCACTGGCAGCCCAGGCTTAGTGTTGGCTCTGCTCCTGACTGGCAAACAGTGAGACCAAAGCAGAGAGAGGTGAAGGGATTTAAGCAGCCCCAGAGCCTGTGAGAGGGTGGGGAAATGACCTTCAGGTCACTGGGGCCACAAACCAGTTCTCTTATTTGCTTGGCTTAATTGCCTATCTGAAACAAGGGCTGCTGCCTGCTTTTGTACAAAGACTGAGGGGTGTGCTCAATTTTGCACTAAAATCATGTGAAGTTTTGATCTTATCATGGTAAGACGAAGCTTGGATATCCAAATAGACTTAGTCTGTCAGAGAAATTTAAGGGGAATGACTGAGGTTTTTGGTTCTTTTCGCAGTCTTACCCATCTATGAAAGTAGATAATAATAAATAGTACACTGGGTCTCATCTGTTTTGTTATTATTTTGAAAGTTGTATGTTTCTGTATGTGTTTGATACTTGATGAAAATCTCTCTGAATAAAACACCACTTACAGGTTGTGAAGTTCCAGCCTTCCGTGTGGAAGGTTGCATTTCAGGGGTAATGGATTTTATTAACCCTATTTTAATGCAGGGGCACACAAAACACTAATAACAACAGATCTGCCCCTCAGTGAGGCTGAGTGCTGCACCAGGATGTATGGTGCCCATTAGCTGCCACAATTAACACCAATCAAGCATCAAACTGTCTTCCAGAGGGGTTAGACTTCACTGTGGCAAAGCTGGGCTGTGGGGAGTTTCTCCCTTCCCAGGCATTACTTCCCCTCTCCTACTGAAGTTTTCTGCTCCCACATGGCTACTGATTCACCTGTTTTAGCCTACACTGGACAAAAGGAATGGTGGGGATTAGAAAGCAGCATGTTTTTGGGGGGTTTTTTTGTTTTGTTTTTTTTTTTTTTTTTTGAAGGTTACATTTTAAACGAAATCTTTTCCTGATGCTGATGGCAAAAAAGACTGTCTGAAATGGGTAATGACTCATGGTAGGATATATGGGAGCCTTGTAAACTGGGTGGGTGAAAATTTGAAGTGGAAGCATGCTCTGATGGAATTTCTGAGGTTAAGTATGGATTTTGATTTAAGGTTTTTGCTTGCAGTGTAATGGCTGCATCCTTGTAACACTGTCAGTTCAGCTGGACCAATGTTGTCCCACTTAGGTTGATTTAAGCCCGAAATCACCCCACTGAATTGGAGCACTTGTCTGCAAGAGGAATTTAGTGTGCTGTGAAAAAGGGTGTGAATGTACAGAGGGCTAACTATGTTGCACCATCTTTCTTTGTGGGTATCTGTGAAGCACAGCTTGATTCACATTCAAAGTGGAGTGAAATATCATCCGCAGAGACAAACACCAGATGAATTAACATGAAATAGCTAGGATGCTGTAAATTCATATCCCAGCTTGCTGCAAATGCAGGCAAGGTCTCGAGAACTGCTCTTGTGCAAAAATAGTACAGAGGAGATCAGAATCATATCAGAGGAATTGCCCTTTCCAAAACGGTACCTGCAATAACATATGATATAATGAAGGTGCAATGAATTTTCCTGGCTGACAGTATTAAAAATAACAATGTACACTGCTCAACTCTAGGACTGCTTTCCGCAGTAATGTCAACAAAGAGGCTGAGATAATTTCCCCCTGCTGACTTATTTTTTTCCAGCTAGATGAGTGATCTCATCAGCTCCCATCTTCTGACAAGCCAAGTGAAACTGCTAATCCGGACTCCCTTCGTCACAGGAGTTGCAATCAACCAGTTGTTGACTAAATACCCGTCCTGCCTCATGTGGCTTCTCCCAGCAGGCATGATTTCAGCTCGGAACATACAGCAGGCTCAAACTGCTACTGCATATGACAGGCAGAGCAAGAATATTTGCATCCAGCTGAAGCAAACATCTGGCTCCATACCCTGTTCTCACTAAAATAATAAAATACTACAGCTAAACAAGATCCTTCAGCATGCAGACAGAATCAGCACCAAGCCTAATTTATACAACACTTTTCACTGAGTGGATAACAACTTACTGGCAAGGGTTGAGCTGACCAGCTATACCATCATTAGCATGCTGTTCTAACAAACTGTGGGTAATCCTAAGCAATGTCCAACTTTGTGGTCCATAAATGGTGCTGCAATAAATACTCCAGTTTTGCTGTGTGGATGTCAGACCTGAAGGAGGGTGTGTAATGCTGAACATCCCACAGTGCAGACTTGTCTGTCCCAAACATTTATGCTGAGCTGAGAAAATGCACTGTGAATCCTACTTGCTTTTCCTACACTTGCCTGTTTGTGGAACCCAGTTCACAGCATAGAGTAAAATCCTAGAGGATACTAACATCCAGAAAGGTACTCATCTAAACAACTGTGTTTCCAGGCAGCAGTGTTCATCTCAGGGGAATTGTGACCAGGGGACTGCAGGCTGTGGACAGTTGAGTACTCTTAAATGCCTCCTTTTTGGCAAAGTGACTGAAGTCCCAGCCACACAAGCACAGCCTGACCTCATTTCATACCTCCAAGAACAGGTTCAAAGGCGAAGCCTGAATGCTATGTGCAGGCATGGTACATGGATTCAGGACACATGAAGAGCAACATGAGAGGGGATGTACCGGTATAAGCATAGGCTGTACATATTGCAGTGCTTTATTTACCTCCTGTCACGCAGACTCTACATGTACTGTAACTGAATTACAGGTATGACAACATACCTCAAAACATGGTGACAGTACTGCTGGATAGATTAATTATTTGCAATTATTGCTTTAAAGGCTACTAAATTTTACTCATATATCACCTAAGATGTACTATGGCTGCAGGTACTAACATCTGACTTGGGATATTCCCAAGAGAGAAACATACCGAAATTTGGTAGGTGAGCCTGTTAGGCATCTAGGCATGAAACCATTTGATCAATCTCTAGTTTTGCTTTACATTTGATTATTAGCCATTCACCCTCAAGTGTCAGGCTGATCTCTCCAACTCTGTTTACAACAGCACTGGCCACCCCAGTCAGAAAGCCCCAGGCATGCCCAAGTATTCCTCAATTTACTACCAGCATTAAAACCACAGTGCCTTGGTGCATTCACACCAGATTAAAATCTGCCTCAGTCTCTGGAGAGAAAGTTGTGTTTTGTGCTGTATCTACTTGGCAACAAAATAAGAGAAACCAAAATGTTTAATAATATGCTCTCAGAATCTGCTGTGTTTCACAGCTGTGGGCGGCTGTGCCCACAGAAACACACTGTGAAGAGAAAGTGTCCCCATGCAGCACACACTGCCTTGGTTGGTGCGTGCAGAGAAGACGTCTTCAACCAGTGCTCAGTGCTTCACGCTGGGAGACCACAATGGTATTTTCAGTCATAGATCCTGCTGAAAGACTCTCCGGGCCATTAAGCCTGCACTCAAATTGCTTAATGCACAGTCAGGAAAATGGGGTGTGTCTGGAAATCCGGCACAAGGTTGATGCCTCATTTGTGCAGCACTCCCAAGCACAAAAGGGGAGTAGGTTCCTCATATGGATCCTCGTACAGATCTGCTGCACCGGAGTAATTTAGATCCCAGTCTTCTGGCAATGAATGTCTGCCGTAATATCCTACATTTTTAAACTGAGGTTTTGGAAATGGAGCACCCAATCAACTCTCTGTTCTCCTGTGAAACAGTCTGTTTTGGTCAGGCATAGCTCTTTCTCACCTGTACTAAAAAGTACACATTTGCACAAAGCAGGCATGGACAAAAAAAATCACCCCCTCAGTCTCACCCTAAATTATGGGGACACAGTCAGCAATACTTGGGGTACATGGTACACCCCAACTATAAACTCCCCAGTAGTACTTTTTATCATGGCAAACAAACAACAATGAGCCAATGTTTTAGAAAATGGTAAAAGTCACAAGCTAATTTTAAAACCATGATCTACGTATTACTATTGAAATGAAAATCATTCTATATATAAATCTCTAGCTTTGAAGAAATACATACACATACACAAGACACACGTAAACGTTCTGTAATTTTTCAACTTATATAAGGGGAAAAGAAACAAAGAGCATGAGAAGTATTTTAATTAAGTAGAATTAAACAATGGGACTCTTAGTCCTGGACTTCACCCCAATCCCTAATCAGCAATGGTGGTAACAAGGTTCACCACTTTTTATTTTTCATATATGTGTATTTTAAAGCTATTCACTAAGGAAAAAAAATCTTACTATTTAATAGTGCATTTTCAAATTAGTTTTTAAAGCATACCAAATTATGTTTAAATTAACAGCCTCCTATTATAATGATTATACATGCAATTCAGCAGTTACATGGTTAATCCTGAATAGTCCCATTGATTTCAATAAAACAAAATTACTGATTTAGGTTTTGGGAGAATGGTGGATGTTTTTATTGTATCACCCTTTTTTACTTTCGAAACAATGTAATATTTGAGATTTTGTTGTTACAGTGATAGCAAGAATGCCAGATAAACACTTTTTAAAAACAGAAATACATTTGAGAGAAAACTTGAGTGGCTCTTGTATTTTGATAAGCAAACTAAGTTATAATTCAAAATCTACTTTTATATATAAAGAGAACATTTAATTCCACTTAAAAATCAGTAAAGGCTTGTTTTGGCATTTAAATAGCATGCTGTCAGCTCTGTTTAAACGTGTCACTTGCTTTTCTCTGTTTTCACAAAAGACCTGGCAAAAGTTAAAAGTCATATTTCTTTCAGTGCAACAGAAGGAGATGCGTGTTAGCAAAATTTGGTTTTAGCCGCTGGAATATTTACGTCTGCATGGCTTGCTCATCTACTGAGTCCCCAGACCTTGTGCAGATCTGAACTGAAAGCATTCGAGCCAAACCTGCGCCGTACGAGCAAGTCTGTGCTTCTGGAGCAAACACCAGGGGAGCACCTGACTCTGTCTGGTGTCCAAAGGGTCTCCCTGCCCCAAAGTCCTTCCAGGAATGCCTCATCATCCTCTTTAGCTCAGAAACATCGGAAAATTCCCCAGGAAGTAGAGTGCCCTGTGTAAGGTGTTATTTGAAGAGACAGGGAGAAAGCTGTGTGGAGGATGACCAGGGCTCTGCTCACCACTGCTGCTGACATGGGGTGCAGACCCCAGGGTGTGTGGGGAGCCAGGACCACCCTGTGCACCAGGGGAGCTGTAGAGGATGGGAGAGTGCCATGCCAGGACAGTAAAGGAATGACAGATGTGGCTGGCAAGACGAATTTCCCCATGGTGCATGTACCTCAAGCCTCACTCGCTGAGGAGGTGGTCAGATGTGGAGTTAGGATGTTAAGAAACCTGGGCTCATCTCACATATGAAATGCTATAACTTACATCAGCAGACAAAATTGAAAACTGATTTTCATCATTAAGTGATTTTTAGACAGATTTTATCCATGCTGTGTAAAAGAAGCACTTAAAAATGAGAGCCTTCTGCAATCACCTGTGCAAGGTTAATGTTTTCCATGTTACAGAACAGCCAAGTGACACACAGCAAGCCTCCTGGAGATGGAGTAAGACATAGTGGGTACATTTGGGGCAAACACGTTTTAAATCTGCTTTAAATTTCTAAGGCCACAAACTAAAATATCATTTGCTTCTAGGAGTGTTGTCCCAGTGCAATATGGGCCAGTGGAATATGGACTTGTTTACCACACTTCAAGTTTCCCCTTTTCTGGTGAGAAAGCTACAACCACATCTCAGGCCTACACTTAAATTCTCCTGTTTAAGTGATGTTTGTCACTACTCTTACTCATAATGTATAGCTCAACCATATGTGAAACACAATGTTCAGAAAGTTGCAAAAATTCAGTTAAAGCACATTCAACCTATTTTTACTGATTAAAAAAAGAAAAAAAGAAATAAAAAGTAATTACAAGTTTGGAACTCAACTTGGGCTTTTCACAAAGCATCCAGACTTATTCCAGTTTAATTTAATCCACCTCTGGATTAAATCATTCTCTGCCAGAGGTTTCATGACCTGAAAACGACTGGTCCCCTCTCTGCACATAAGCCTCTAGGCTATTTGGGGCTGTCATTTATTTGAAGTTCACAATGTGCACCATCTCTCTCACAGATAGACCTAAAATGAAGTCACATTGGTTCCTGCTGACATTCCCCAGGTCTTCATTGACCACTCAGGCCCCGTACGCAAAGTGTACCACAAACATATATCTATATCTATATATATGTATATATGTACTTCCTACATGTATGTATAAAGAAAGGATTCCTTTCATAAACCTCTGAATTTCCAGCATATTCTCATCTATGTGAAAGTTCCTCTTGAGGGACTTCACTACTTGAAGAAAATCAGGATGTCAGTGCCAAACTCTTGGTAGCTGTGACTGTTTGGGACATCCCGACAAAGCCCTCCACTGAGCCCTTGCATGCACTGACTTCCGCACAGTTAAAAGAACACAGTACAAATGTAACAGCTTTCTGTCACTCTTTGCATAAATGAATGCCCATTGAACATGCTGCATCACCTGTAACATACTTTTCACAAGTGTTTATTGGAGCACTACCAATCAAGAGGAAATGGCTGATCTTGTTCAATGACTGTACAGCACTTGGTTTCAATATTAAGATGTTCTCTGGACTGACTTCCTATGGATAGAGCCTCTTTTCCAAAAAACATTGTAAATTATCAGAGTCATCAGCAGTCTTCTGAAGCCAAGAAGCATGTACATGTGCAGGGATTTCACTGGGCTTTGTGGTGGTGAGCGCGGAACTTGGACACCATGTTGGCTGTGTGTCATGTGTGCCAGCTGCAAGCTCTACTTGCTGCTTTTGCACTGCTCACAGAAGGGCTGGTGTCTAAAACAGTCTGCCACCATTTGCCACCATTTTCAAGTCTGTTTCCTTCCCATACAATAGTGGCTTCAGTGTTTGGGTTCCTTAAGGGGCTTGGGACATCATCCTTCAGGAGGAGAGCTGGAGTGAGGAAGACCAGCAGGTGAAGGAGGTGATTAATCAGCTCCACTTTGGGTGGAAAATGCGGACTTTGGTGAGAGGACTAATTGGTACACTGAGTGAAAAGGGATGGCCTTGGAACCTACTTCTGCTCTTACCCCTCTTCCCCATGAGGAAAAGAGATGCCAGGTGATGCTTGAAGGTCTGCAGAAGATGCATGGATGCTTAGAGATGTCAGAAGAGAATGAGGGACTGAGGACAGAAAAGGGAGAAAAAAAAGGCATGATGAGGAAAGTGACATGCCCGGGATTCTGTCTGCTCATGGCAGATAAAACCAGATAATTTTATTCATTTCTTAGAAGAGGGATGAAAGGAACAAACCACAAAATGCAACTGAGCTGTGCAGGGTTGAACTGGGAATGCCGAGCAGATGGAGTGACAAAAAACCAAGTGTACTTCCAGGGCACTCTTGGAGTGCTTTGGCAGTGTGAAAAAAGGAAAGGATGAATGGTGGAAATCACTGGGAAGTCTGAAGCAGCTGAGATACAACTGCAGGGTATAGTGGGGACCTATGTGAGAGCCAAGGAAGTTATGGAAGAATATAGGGAAAACGGTAGGAGCAATGGGCCCAGCTGTGACTGAGGAGAGGGGAGGATGAGAGAGGAGAAGTTTAAAGAAAACCCAATGAAAATGGCAGAAGGAACACATTGACAGGAATGGGGAAAACAACAGAAAAGATGAAGGAAGCTTAGGGAGACCAAAAGATGCTGAGAGTTGTGCAGGTATTAGGAAGGAGATGCCATGGCCTGGAGCAGGAAGATGGGTGAGACCTGCTGGAGGAGGCAGCCAGATATGGCAAAAAAGATGGATGAGATGGGAGAAAAGGACGTGGGGGCAGCCAGCTGAGGCAGCCAGCTGAGGGAGGATATGCTTCTTCCCAGCATGAAAAGACAGCAAAGGGACAGTTGGACAGGTAGAGTGAGAAAGCTTAGCTGGGGAATAAAATACCAGACTCAGTAAGCTTTACATTTTTATTAACTGACAGCAGGAAAATAGGTGGAAAAATACTGTACAGAGTCAAACATTTGGGGGAGTGTTACCTCTGTGTGTGGACTGAAGGGCACCGGGGAGATCTGTGGAGGGGCTGGTTCTCTCTCTTTGAAACTCTCAATATGTGACCAGTGTTGACTCTTCAGCTTTATTGAGTATAGCAAACACTTGGATGCTTGATAGGGAGGATAATGAATGCTTTCTGGGTGTATAAATTTGGCATATGTTGCAACTCCCTACCAGCATGTTCTTCCAGAGAACTAAGCAGCAGCCAGGCCAGGTGCCTTACTGGCACTGAGGCGCAGCTCCAGTGAGCCTCATGCACTGGTGTGTGCTGGCCTGAGCATGCTCAGGTTTTTGTGCTGGCTGTCACCTGCCCTGCTTGGTTTAGTTGCCTGTTACCTTCATGGTCTCTTAACCTTCAACAATCCTCTCACTTGCCTTCCTGTGCTTTTCAATCCTATCATCAAACACGTTGACCTCCCCTCTTCTGTTGCCTTTTTCCTTCCAGCCTTCTTTCCCAACTGTCTCTGACCTCAGATCCCATCCTTGGTGCTCCAATTTTTTGCATCTGTAAAGCCCCTGTAGAGGTATCTCAGCTCACTCCTCCATCAGCACAGCTCTCCTCCAGGTAAGCCATGTGGAAGATATGTGTCCAACAAATACGTGTTTCCAAGCAGCGACTGGAACTTCTCTGCATCTGTGAGGTGCCACTATGAGCCCTGGTTCCTCCAGCTACCTTCCAAAGTATTCTGCACCTCACCTGCTCCTGTGCTTCCTCCTGCCAGACACAGCCCTGGTAAGAGTGTCCTTCTCCCCCTGACTTTCCTCCACTTGGGACTGAACCTCAGGAGGGCCCTGCCTGGGTCCTGCCTGACATTTCCACCTGCTTCTTCTCAGTCATCCCTCCCTTGACCTCTCTGTTGACTGCTTTTCCTTTTTCTTTTCCCAGAAGGGACATGCTGCATGGCGGGATGCGAGGGAGGTGGTAAGAAGGGGTTTTTAATTTGTCCCTGTTTTTGCTGAGTTTCACACACTGCTGGCTATAGTTTCCTTTTACAGTGTGCTACAAGCTCAGGCCTCTCTCATAACTTCTACCTGGTTTTCCCCTGCCGGCACTGGAGGCTAAATATAAGCTCTCGGAGCTGGCCCCGCGTCCCTGCCCATATCTGGCAGCGCCTGGCGTTCCACCGCGGTTTCACACAGCCAATGCTTTTCACGAACTTGGCAGCTGAAGAGAGCCACTTCTCCCCGAGTAAGCTGTATTCATTTCTGAAGGAACAGCAAACACATTGCTAGTTTGCAGTGCAAAGGGCTATGTTGCAATTTTCTTTTGAGTGCCTAGGTTCCACTCTGCCTCTGGGAAGAAAAAAAGTCACGCCAAAAACTTGTTCAGACAGTGCTGGTTGTTGTCCAACGATTTGTTCGGTAACACTGTGGTTTTTTGAGGAAAACAGTATTTTAAAGGTTTGGCAGTTTTTAAACAGCATTTAATGTGCAAGGGAAGCTTATGATGGATATATTAGCATCTGTGCCAGACCAAACATCTGTAGTTTTTAATGAAGAAGGCAATAGGAAATCAGAATTTTAATTCTGTTTTTCAGCTGACACTATAAATCAGCTATTTTAAATCCAACCAAGTTGTAGAGTTTAATTTTCTGGTTCCTATGGTCAAAAATGAACAGTCCTAATTCAGCAAAGTATTCCAAAAGAACCAGACATGTGAGAAAACTTGTCCTTAAATTACTTGTGTGCACACTGACAGATGTGGATGGCAATTTTAAAAGCCACAGAGACATATGCTAATTCAAACTATGTCCAGACGGATGGTGGGAGCCTGCCAATTTTCCCAGGTTTTAGGCTTCACTTTCAGGTTAGAAGTACCTGTATAAACCTATAGCTGGAGAAGAACAGTTCCCAGTTTGACTCGACAAGATATCCCAGAGAAAAGAGTGGCTGCAGCCAGCCTGTCCTCTGCTGCCTCACGCCATAGCCCCTTGGTGGGGTTCAGGCCAGCCACAGCTGCTCACCTGCCTCTCGCAGCTGGACCTCCAGTCACTAAAGGGAACCTTCACTCTTTTAGTATCTGCTGGGGAAGTGGGTCTCTGGCAACATCTGGCTTCAGTTTTTGCCATTGAGTTAGAAACCAGAGAGGGCGAAAAAGAAACCTGCCACACCATAAAAATCATTACAGTAGTGACAGACTATGTAGAGTCATCTTTTTTAAGCTGGGTTACAGTAATCTGCCTTAGTTAAAAAGTAAAATAAATTAGAATGAACTACCATGATTAAAACCAAAGTATGAAGTGTTTAAACTGGCATGTCATATTTAACAGGTGGAGTAGGCAAAGATATTCCTGCCTACACTTACGCAGCCTGAGCTTAAGACTGTAATTTGGTAAGTCATGGTAATTTAGTAACTTTAAATTCCCTGTTGGTGTAAAAGCTGAGGATTCAACATCTACAGAGGCTGGTACCCTTCACTGTAGCTTGTTTGTTCTTGGAAATGGTTGATGAATAAGGGATGTCAAAGAAAACAGGATGAATGAAAGAAGTATTACAAAGCACTTTGATCAGACTATTTTCCAGACACATTGCCTATGTTTTTAGAATGGGCTTGTGACTGGACAACCTATTCAGAAAGTAATTCTTAAAAATATGAAAAGGTTGATAATTGCAGAACATTGCTGACCAGCTAATACATCTTGGAAGGGCAGTGATGGTCTCCAGATAAATTTATTGAGGAGAAAGGGTCTGAGATAAACAAGCTATAATTCAGCAAGGACAAGGGCAAACTTCTATGTGTCGTTTGGAATAAATGACTGTGAAAACAGGGTAGAAAACGACATGAAGGATCTGTGAATTACCATGTACCACCAACCAAATGCCAACCATTTCATACTGCTGAGAAAAAAATGAATGACATATGGCGATGTATGAACAGCAGTGCCATATGCAAGATGTGAAAAATCATCCTCCTACTCTACGTGCTGCTGAAAGCCTCAGTCTGAATCCTGTGTCTGGATTTAGGCAGCACACTCCACAGAAGATGTGGAATGGTCAAAAGTAAGAAGAGCGGTGGAAGTCTGGTAAACATAGTCTGAGGAAAGCTGGGATGAAAAGGAAGAGGACTGGGCAAGTAAGAGCGGTACCAAATATGCGAAGAAAAAGAAAATAAATTATTTTCCAGATGCAATGGATAAATAAGGAGGACAGCTAAGTTGCAGAAGGGGAACTCAGGTTAGACATGATGCAAATGCTGTAGTGGTTGTGCAGTGAAACACAGGAGGAAGCGGCCCAAGGAGGAGACAAAGTGCATGATGAAAACTATCTGTTATGAAAGATGTAATCTCATCCTGTGTCAAATGATGTCTGGAGAGTGTCCCCCCGCCTCCGCAACGCTGATGAAAAGTTAAAAATCCTCAGCTGCTATAAACCAGGGAAACTTCATTAATGATGTATACCAGTAAAGGGGCCTCGCCTGAAACGTGTCCAGTGTAATCATTTTTTCTATCTCATTTTTGCTTTTAGCCATGAGATTATGAGTAATAGATACAGGGCTACATCATTAGCCAGAAATCCTTTAGCTTTCTAAAGGTCAGTTAATCTATGATCTAATCTGACGCTCACTGAAATTAAGTGGAAGCAGTTCAGCGGGCTATGATGGAGGGTTCTTAGTATCTGTAACCTTCAGATGCCTTGACTTAAAACATCCTTATAAGCAAAGCAACATCTAGGTAAGAAATACATTTCAAAATGCATGCTGAATCTTTTCATTGTACTTCAGGAAAAAAAAAAAGGCCAATCTGCCTTTCTAGCTATCTGCCAGTTTAAAACGGTTCTCATTAAAAACTCCAAAACGCCTTCAGTGCCTTCTGTTCACCTGTTGATATTCCCGTCACCTGTTGATATTCCCATCCCTTGGGAGATTTTATGCAGCTGGGGAAGTTGGCAAGATTCACATGAACTTGGCTGGTCTATCTCGACTTGTTCACAGTGGGAGCTGAGCTGCCCTTTAAAGAGTGTAATACTTCAACCAAGGTAGACCAAAAAAAAAAAAAAAAGCCAACCCAGGAAAAAGAAAAAAAAGGAAAAGAAAAGCAGAGTTGACTATACAGCTTGGCACTGAAAGGAGCACTAAAATAGACATGTGAAACTTCTCATAATTATCTGTAAGTCTTTGAGGATTTCAAGTCTCAGCATTGTCACTATTAGTAAATTAAAGATCTGAAAGGTTGTCCCAGTGAGCAGATATTTGATCCCTAAACAAAGCTAATATTTCATATTTTTGAGTCACTTTCCTCATGTACTTTCACTTCATAGGTCTGGACTTCAGACTGCTTTCCTGCTACTTTTGTAACACATCTGAAAATCCCCTCCTACCTAAAGTTACACTTAATACACACTACTTAGTTTGAGGAATTACATTTTATAATACATGAACAGGCATAAAAACCTACCAAAGAAACCAGAGACTCAGGTCAGAAAGACACCCTTCTTTTGACCCTGACTTTCTTGTGCTGCATTTCCTCTAGATTACAATGTGTTTTAATTTTCATGGATGTCATCTGAAAATGACAGCCGATGTAATGTAGCTGAATTCTGTTTGTCACTGAATATATTCCGTATGTTAACTGGTAGTGTGATGCACTGAAGCGTAGTCTTTAATTAAAGTGCAACAATACCACAGTGCTACAGCACTACAGTACTGGCACGGCACAGGAACCTGGTGCTGGATATAAAAATAGCTGTGCTCAAACGTGTCATATCACTACATGATGTGACTAAGTCAGTGGAGACACTCTTACACTTGAAACCTGAAGTATTACTGAACACTGATTTTCAGCCGGGGAAGCTGTGATCAAATCAATGCATGTATTATTCTCCATAAATGAATAATGGTGTGAACAAGGACATATTAAACACCTACAGTGCACAAAGCTTTTCACACTGGTTATGAACCAAACACAAAGAGGCCGTGAACTCTCCAGAGCTCTCGTTTTGTCTCCGGTGAAGTCCTCCTGCCTCTTTGGGTACAATATGCAGCATTACCACAAAAGCCCTGGTACCAGCAAGACAGGGCTCTGACTTTGGGTTGGGAGCAAGATGACCACACTTCTGTCCTCCCCTTTCCTACCCTCAAGGAAAAGAAAAGACAAACCGAAACCACTCCATACTCCACGGTGAGTGAAGGTGGTACAAAACCCAGGGAGATAAAGATGTCTCTGCTGGCACAGGAGGCAGGGAGCAGCCACACTCCCTGCGCTTCCCTCCATAACCCTCTGCCATGGTATGTGCTGGTGCTGGGCTTGCAGGTCCATCCCCGGCCAGGGGTGTCGAAGCTCTCTCCCCCAGGGCTGTGAAACCCTCCCCATGCTCTCTCAGCCAACACAGGGACTTCTGGAGAAATGCAACCCAGAACCAACCACCGCTCTTATCCCATGGGCAGGCACCTGCCAAGCCAGGACAGCACTGGTCTGGTCTCCAAAGGAGCCAGCACTCCCTAAATGCCCAACACGGGCAGCGCTTTGATTTGCCAGCACAGCTGATGCTGTCAGTGTTGCATGGGGACCACTGCAAAGGTCTCCCTCCAAAACCAGAATCAAACATCCACAGAGAAGCAGCAGCTGGGCTCCCTCTCTGCAAAAGGCATGGCATTTGCACGTCCTTGTTCCTTGCTACTGCACAGGCTCCACATCCCACAGCACTGTGCTATGCCATACTGGAGCCCCAGGAAAGATTTTAACATCCAAGCACCATAAAAACAGTTTAGGAAAAGAGGCAGTGTGGATTTGGCATGGGGCAGTGCTGCAGGGATGAGACAACAGGAACCATGCAGTGATGCTTCTCTGCTTACTGGGAAATGCGTCAGGGAGGCACAAACACACAAAAGAGAGAGGAGATAGTTACCTAACATGACGAAGGGGATTCCCAGGAAGGTGGAATTGTATTTCCCACCAGTGAGATTGATGATCCCAGCTGCAGTCAGGGTGGCAAGGGTCACTGTCAGCAATCCCAGCAGGCCAAGCCAGGGTTTGCTGCGGACACAATCCTGCATGGAGCAGCAGAGAATGGCCAAGGTGACCACAAGGACCAAGCTTGTGATCAGGTAGCGTTCTGACACCCTGCTCGTCTTCTGGAAATCCTCCTTCAGCGAAGAAGAAGTGAAAGGATACATTTTGACTTTCCTGTTGGATTTCTGGAAAAGTTCAACAGTGTCACAAAAAATGGATTCCCACTTCTCTGCCACCATGTCATTCAAGGAGTTGATTGCCTGCAAGTAGTAGGTGAGCTGAATGGCTTCCGCAGACTTCACCCGGTCCTTGCTGTGCACAGTAACCCCACCGAGCTGATGCCCATTATAGACTTCCCTGCCATCCTTTAAGTGAGTAATCGGATAAGTGATTGCAAAATTAGTTCGATTAGAAGAACGAGCAGCCTTTAATTCCTCCAGTACATGCACTATGTCGTCCACTATGCATGTCTTGTCATTGTTCAGGATACATATATGGGCAAACGTGTAATTGAAACCAGGTCTTTGAACTTGGATCCTGGTCACTGCAGAGTGCAACTACAAGGGAAAGAGAAATCACACACGTTATTCATCAGTTCATCTTGCACAGCAGCAGCCAGAACGACAGCAGCTCCTCACCACCGTCCCTTTTCTATCTGATCTAAGCAACAACAACAAAAGTTCTGGTGACTGCAGTATTAATAGCACACTTATTGCAGAAAAACAAAAAAACATGCATCAAACCAGCAGTATTATTCCCCTATGTCCTTTGCTGGTAACTCTGGCATAATGTGACTTGCATATGTGCCACGTGCATCTGCTGATTGGCCTCTCTAAATAAGCAAACTCAACAGGTACAGCCACAGCCCAACCATGTCCAGGGACAGTGTCGTGCTTAGGAGTGCCCAATTACTCTCTCAAGAGATCAACTTGAGGTACAGAAGGCAGAAGAGCACCACAACCAGGTGTGCCACCTGTGCAGGATTCACTGGCAGCCTGGCAGTGCAGGGGACCAGCACTCGCTCAGAGTAAAGGACAGGCCACAGCTGCATGTCCTACATATGGAGGCTGCTGGCATAGCAGGAGAAAAGAGGGAAAAGCTGGCAATAACTTCTTTGCCCTCTTTTCTCCTCCTTCCTTCCCCCAGTCCTCAGTAGTTTGAGAGCAGGAAGCAATGGCAGAGACGGACACTGATATTCTCTTGCTCCCTCTGAGAGGTTCTGTTAACTAGTGAGGGTCCCCTAACTTTAGGGTTTGTAGGTTATTGTTAGGTCTAGCAGTTCTTAGTGCACCCTCCTTTTTAAGTTGTTTCTCATCCTTCTGTAATTTGCCATGCCTGAGCTCTGACCCCAAAAACACTCAGCTGTTTTTGAGCATCAGAAAGGCAGAAAAAATTACCATCTCTTCTTGAAAAAATATAGAAAACTCTTGCAACCTTTTTTGAATCCATTTTAGCCAACATAGAAGAAATAAATATGGCAAGAGAATAGCCCTAATAGGCTCGGGTTACAATGTTTTTCGAAAATAAAATAGAGTTTGCTAAAGTGTATCATTCTTTCTGATGATAAACACTGTTTAAAGAAATAGAAGATAGTGTACAGGAGAGCAGTAGAGCTTGTACTCTCATCTGGGGGCAATGGAAAAAATGCCTAATAATCCCAGCTAACCTCCTGCATCTGTTGAAACTAAACAGTCACAGTGACTTTATTTGCAGCAACCCCCCCCATCATTTATATGGCACTATCAATCTGATTGTTTTGTGATTACATTGCACAGTCTGTGATGGGTATAAATTTAGTTATGCTGCCTCCATTCCCCAGGATAATGCGACATCATATAGACAAAGATTACAACATTCCTATATTCTCACCTTGTTTCTCTAGCAGCTTGGGGGTGTATTTTTCCACATTTGAGTAGTTTTAATTTTTTACAGAAATAACAGTTCAATACTGATATTAGAAAGATAAGTTTGAGAAATGAATTGAACTAACAAATCCGTTCACGGTACTGTGAGAACACGATACCTGGCCATGGTGAGAAGCAAAATTTTCCACTGTGGTGGGAGAACAAATATAACTGTCTATGCGACAGATTAGGGGCTTTTGCACAACTTTCTTCTAAAACAAAACAAATTAAAAGATTTGTAGGAACATGACAAAGAAATGAACCTCTATGGGGAATACATCCCATCTTTTCAGTTTGGGGTTGCAAAGCTCTGTTGTTTTGGGGTACAAATTCTAATGTGCGCCACTACAGTCTGGCAAAAGTTCCCTGATACTGGATCAAAGACAGATATCTGATTTTAATTTTTTCACAATGGGAGCTACTGAATGGTTTTCATTGACAACAGTTATAAAACAAGATGTCAAATAAAGAAGTGCAGCTGAGGGAAACCAGGAGGAATAGAAGGAATTTCCTGCCCTTATTACATTCACAATACAACTCTTCAGAGAGGATCTGTGGAGTGACACAACACAGAAGAAACTAAACTGACATGCAACTTTCATCAAACAGTGTGTTGCTATTTACCCACTCTGCCTCACTGCAGCATTTGCTTCCTTCCACATCTGAAGCACTTTCTTTTAATATTTAGGTTATAAAATAACCTCCTCTATCACAGCTATTACTTCATCTTTAGCGAAAGGCTAGAAGCTAAATGTCATACCTAAACCACTCCTTTCCTCTTGGAAATGATCATTTCAGGCTGAGGAACCTGTTCTGCAGCAGTGGCCTGGTGCTTCCAAGGTCATTCTGTGCTGGACTGGGCACTGTGTGGGGAGGACCTGCCCATCCCACCCCTCAGCAGTGGGGCTTCGTGGGGGAGAGGGAAGCACACAGACAGCTCTGTGTCCTGGCATAGCCTGGCAGCTGAGCAGCCCCCAGAGCTGGCTGCAAGCTTGTGCTGTTTAGAGCAGCTATGAGATATATCCTGAGCTTTGCCAGTGGCCACAATGTTTGGTCTCAAATTGGCAGCAAGCAGCCAAAGAAGAAAATTTGCCATTCCCTCCATCCCAACAAAGTATGCTGAGAACTGCACCAGCATGTCCAAGGATTCAGCACTGGGAATCCTGACACAGACTTTCCTTCTCAAGACAAACACATCACTTTATCTGCACTTTTTTCGGACCTGATGCTAGGAAAGCCCTCTGCTGCCTCAGTGCAGGGCAGGGTGTGCTGCAGCATGGCTGCAGGCTCTCTCTCCTTTCTCCCTTTGCTTGCCTGTGGCAGCCCATGAGCCACAGGATGCTGCCTCCTCCCTGATGAGAGCTGCAGTCCCATGGCACTCTCCTTTCTGCTGCCATGCTGGGAATTCAGCTGCGGCCATGCAAATCTTTCCACCCGCATCCAGAGCCCACACTCATAACCCCAGGTGACTGCTTTCCACAGAAAACAGAAGCTCCAAGAGCTTACAAGGGCACATCCTGTGAGTTCAAAGGATTGCACAGTCTGCAGTTTGGCTTGCCTATGTTACACCAGGAGGTCCCCCAGGAAACTTCAGTCTGATGGTAAAGGCTGTTGTGTGATGGGGACAACATTAGCAATATGCTAATGCATAATGCATATTGCACTCCTCAGCGCAGAGGGTTGTAATAGCAAGTAACCATACTCGGAATAAACCTGGCATCTAGTTCTGGGACAAATGACTGACTACCAGATCCTCTTCTATCCAGCTGTTCTTATCCTTACTGATCCTATTAGGAGAAAGGGAAATTTAAACAAATAACAAAAGCTGAATGAATGGTTTTTCTTGAAGGGAGACATGCACTGCTTGCTCATCACTCCCAGCTTTTTCAGCTAGCTAACAGTGCAAGGAACCAAGAAGCAGTTTACTGCTGAGATGCCAGAGCATTGCAGCATGAGAACTGCACAGCACCACCTAAGCTCCCTCACCATGGTGGCACACGGTCCCTGAAAGTGTTCAGACATGAAATAATAACTTCCACCTCTTCCTTTTGTCATTGTTTAAAACAGTGATCATTCCTTGGACTTCTCCTCTACCTTCCAAAAATGGTGTTTTATGTGTGTCCTGCATCACATTAGAGATTTCTAGAACAGTGTATTCTTTTAGTCTTTAGTCATGTGCATTTGGTAATATCTTGGTCTTTGCTTACTTGAAGTCCTATGTTCACTCAGTTATTTATTTTAGGCAGAGAGGAAAGATGGCTTCAACCAGGAGACAAATCCCTTTTGGCAAATACCTCCAGGTGAGAGCTGTACTGGTCTCACATCCTCACGCCAAGCCATGTTTAAGCCTGTGGCACAGCTGACAGATGAGAGGTGGTGAAATCGCACTGCCCCGCCAGCTGGTTCTGTCCGTGGGCCCAGGAGGAGATGCCAGGAAGCAAAAATCCTTTCACTTAGCCTGGGCTAAGCCATTTGCACCAGGGCCTCAGAGAGCCATGGCTGTAAATTCTTCAAGCTGTTTTATTTTTGCCGATCCTCCTACCTCTGCCACCAGCACAGGAAGACAGGTGCCGGGAACCAGAGCCCTGCAGTAGGGTCAGTTTGGGTGCCCTGGGATGGCCAAGCCCCACACTGGGCTCTATGAGACAGCTCTCCACTGTACAGAGCTCGGCACAACTTTCAGCAGTGGCATTAAAGCTGAGCCTGAAGGCAGAAGGGTTGTACTTGGAGATGTACGGTCAGGACAGAAAGGAAAGCTAGTTTTTATTCTTAAGCCCCTGCAAAAGACGCAGACAGCTACAAGAAGGGGTGAGAAAAACTTGTTTGCCTTTGCTTTGTTGAGAAATCCTTTCTTTAACTCAGGAGTGAGCAGGTATTACCAGAATTTTGTTAATTTGATCAGGTAACAAAGAAGTCTGCAGCCTCCCTGTGAAGGAAACAGATCCCATCCCAGCAGGGATGGGTTAGAAACTGCTGATTCATCTGCAGAATGGTCCAATCCCAGAAATCCTTTAAGCTCACATTACATAATCTCCTACCCGAATCAAATCTATGGGCAAAGGGGATGAGGACCCAGCCACCAGTGTCCCACTTGGGTCTCACCTCGCTGGTGGTACAGCTTTGCTTCCAGGGAAATGCCACAGTGACAGCGACAGCAACGCGCAACGGGACCCTTCAGTCTTTGACAAACTCCCATGCCCAGCTCATGAAAACGTATCCTGACTCTCTTGGAAGCTGGGTCAGTCACAGATACCATTTTTAATCACAAGGATGTGTACAACTACCTCCTGCTGATCATATATACCTCAAAAACATGTTTGGTTTTGCTGCTGAGTGGTGACATGTGGTGTTTATAGGGGACATCACTCATCATAAGGACTTGGCTGTACTTCGTACTTGACATACAGTCGATGAATGGCCAATGAGACGAAACTAGCTGGATATATGGATGTCCTCCTGCACTGCAAATGATCTGGCACAGACATGTTTTACTCTCAGGAGCATCATCTTTGCAAAGCCATATTACTTTGTTGTTGCTGTTATTATTTGCCTTATTTAGTCTTGCAGTCTCCATCTGATGGTTCAAATTCAGTATCAGCTTTGCTCTTCAGTGTTGCCACTCTTGGAATTTTTTTGCTGTCATTTTCACCAAGTCTGTTTTTTCCATGAGTCCTAGAGCCTGAAGTATTGTGATTTTTTTTTTTTTTTAATCTCAGCTTTCATTAAAAAAAGAAAAAAAAAAACCAAAAAAACCCCAAAAAGTAAAGAAATGTCTGATCATGTGGTTATGGAGGAAAGACTGAGAAGGCTCAGTATCTATTACTGTTTAAAATTTTATCACTGTTTTGGGTTCAAGACTGAAAAACTAGAAAGCAGGATGAAGACAATAATTTTAAATATATACTTCATTTTTATGAGAAGCTGGTTTACTCTTTTAGTAATTTTTACAGGTAACTTGTGCCAAGGAAAATGAAGAGGAGAAAATGCCTTTAATGGATAGCAATAAATTTCTCCACTTTTCCTATGATCTCAGTAATCTCTGGCATTTCATACCTTTGCAGTGTACTTTTTTATTCGCGTCAAGAGGTGGCCTCAGTCAAAACGCAAAAAGGTTATGAGAGGGAAAAGACTTGCACAGCTTCCAGCTTAATTTACAAAAAAACCCCACTGAGGGTTCTGCAGACATGGGCAGAATTAAACTTTCAAGACTGCATTTTCATCAGAAGGTGCAGAGCGGGAGGGCAAGGGAGCCCCTGGCCCGGGCTGTGCCCTGCTGTCAGTCTGAGACTTCAGGTGCAGGGAAGAGGTTCAAAGGGGGAGGTGGGCAGTGGCCTCCTGACCACGCTAGCCGAGCAAGGGATGAAGAATGTGCACACAGACGGCAGAGGAAGCCAACAGATCCTAATGGCTCGGGATAAACATTAGAAGTCACAGCTGGAGAGCAAGCAGCAAGGATCGCTATGAGTAGCTTGGCTCTTTTTCTCAGTCCTACAGTCAGGTTTCCTGAAGAGACACTAAGATACTAATTATGCACGGGATTTATTTTTGCAACTAATTTTTTCAGCTGTCCAAAACACAGTGATTTATATTTTCTCCAAACAATTTTGATAAAAATAAAATCTAAAAATTGTTCAATCCACAAGTCATCAACCGAGGGACAGCTATTAGTGCTCGAAGTGGCAGATGTGCGTGCATTTACATTTCCATCTGTCTTCTTGGTAGCTACAGATAATCACTAGATATGATTTTTCTTTTCTAACCTGAAGTGGAGAAGCTTTTCTAATCAATACCATCTTAATTCTGACAATCACCTTGTAAATCTGCCTGAATTTGTTTCAACGAGAGAAGCCCACTCTGTTTTTTGGGATGACTGCTGCTGGAGGACAGGACACCTGGGCAGCAGAAAGCTCTCCGCACAGCCTGGTGTGCGGCAATGAGATCAAATTTTCGTGATGGGGGAAAAACAGTAAAATTTCACTCCTGTGTCTGATCTTGCATCAGTTCCACCACTGGTGGCTTTCTTCATGCACCTCAGATACCTCCATGAACACCCTTGCATCCTTATCCTGCTTCTTGGGGGGGGGCTCTTGCCAAGGGCTCCTCCAGCAGAAGCCTGAGGAACAACCCCTTCTGCGCTGCAGGGAAACCTTAAGAGCTGCAAGTTCACAGCCCACAGTGTTAATCAACAACTCGGCTCCTCCTTCTATCTTCCAACAGGAGAGAGGGGGTTCTCCTGCTGTAAACTCCAACTTAAAAGCAGGGCCTTGTCACAGCTTTTGGAAAGTACAAATGTGGTCAATGGGGAGCCCCAGCAGCTCTTCCTGAGCCCTGTGGCACTGCCTGGGGGCGGCCTGGCCTTGGTGGCTGTGATGCACAGATGTCCCCGGCTTCTGACACCTGCCCTGCCCACTTGCGTGCTCTCCCTAAGGAGTGATGCCCCCAGCACACACAACACATTCAGCCACCTATTGAAAACACCTGTCCTCCATGTGTTCTGTCTGTTAGAGGGGAAGCAAAGTTTGACCTTCCAAGGCAGGAAAGGCAAGGCAACACGGGATGCTGGGCAGTCCGAGCACAGGCTGCTCGGCTGGCAGCAGCGCAGGGTTGTGGGGAGCATCACACCACAGAGTGAAGAAGGAGGGAGAGCAGAGGGGCCCTGTCCTGCCTGGTGCTACTAGAGCAAGGCAGAGGGGTGGCGGGCACCAGTGGGATGTGGTCATCCTCCCAGGCACAGGCAACTTTAGGACTTCTGCTCCAGGCGCTGACCAGTGCCTGCGGAAAAGACCAAACCCTCTTGCCTGCAGGAATCATGCAGAGGAGCTGCTGCTGCTGACACCAGGAGCTCAGGGGGGTTCCTGCACACACTTCCACACTGTCCTTGCAACGTGCTATTTACCTTCGCTCTTCCCTGCCTGTGCCCGGATCTTACCTGCGTATCTTAATTCTCATCTGTTTTCGCATAAGATACGTTTTAGCCCTGCAGCATTGTGCTGCTATGACAACAGGCTTGCACTTCTGCTGCTTTCACACCCTTGTTTTTCTTGTATTAGGACTCTTTCCCTCATCTCACAGCCTTGCTATAAAGACATGACTTCACCCTTTATTTTGTTTTCAGCAGAACGCACTGTATGTTCTATTGACTGTTTCCTGAGAAGTGTTTTTAGTGCCCAGGCTACCCAGAGAAGGTGGAGACCTACTACATCCATTGCTAGATCCACAGCTGACTGCTTGTGTCCAGGCATTCAGAAGTAGTCAAAAGTTTCTAAAAAAAGGTTACCTTGCGTTATTCAGGATCGCGACAGACCCAGCTTTCGGCTCTGCAGAACAACCACAACCCACTTCCACTGACTTTGGAAATAATGGTTTAAGCGTGCCATGTTCGTACAGCAAAGCAATTGGGAATATCACAGACAAGGGAACGTGGTTATTTCTCAACACGGTTGTTTCCTCCACGAATTTCCCCATATGTACAAAGTAAGTGAGGAAATCCATGAGGACCGCAGACAGAGCGTGCCAACACACACGTTAACAGGAACAGAATAATTAAGGAGCAGAGAGAGCAAATAAAACCCCAACAAGCATGAGGTCTGCAAGATTTTGAAGCTAAACTGTTTTGTTCTGCAGTAATCAGAAGTTATGAAGTTCTTAAATGTGTCCTTAAACAGAAATACCTAATTTTACTTTGTTTGTGTGTACAAATACATATCTAGTCAGTTATCTAGATTAATTAATGGCCAGTTTATGTGAGAGAAGCAATGTATAAGCACTTCTAAAAATTTGTAATTAGTAAAGGTTTCTTTAAGAAAAAAACCCCGGTCATCTACAGATTTTTATAGAAGCAAACTGCAAATACAATCCCCTTCAGTAATGCATGTTGCATTTCAATCCCTTTTCATCTTTATGTCTTGATATCTTAACTAGCATTTTTGCCACAAAAATATTAGTACTATGTTATTGTTATAAACACGGTAATGGAAAGGGAAGAGAGAATATTTTTCTGCAAGAAAAGGGAAATCTTTAATTAAAAAAAGTCTTTAGTATAATGCAGTTAACTCACTGTAAGCATACAGGAATAAACAGACTCAAAAGGATCAGTGTCTCAAATTCTGTCTAAGTTAGAACATATTTTCTGAGGTTCAAAAATCTGTCTAGGTCTGTATTCCCAGTGAGTCTGTATGACTTTAACCTAACAAGTTTCTTGCTGCAAGTGAAAATACCACCGTGAAATGGTATGGGGGCTGTTCTGACACTATTTTTTGGTGGGATTCTAGGTTTCCTTAGACAATTCCTACAGACTTTATATAATCATCTGAACCTCTGTGTGAAGTTCCACACCAAATATTCCAATTATTTTTGCTTTTCTAAGCACTTATTGGAAATACAGGGGTAAAAGCACACTTTCTTCAATTAGGTGTTTTTACCTCCTACCTCTCTCTCTCTTGAAAGACAAATCTTGAGGAAGAAATGTCCTGCACACCAACAGCACAGGATGCCAGCTCCCTGTGCTCAGCTATAGAGCAGGTACTGCAGCAAGTAAAATTTCATTATTGTCCTCCCACAAAATCTCAGTCTCAGTATGCATCTCTTCCATATCTGAGATTCTACCAAGGCTTTTTATTGGAACACCTATTCAAGACCAGAGATTGAGGATATGTTTAGATTTCTCCCTTCTGCAAGTGACTATGGCAGCTGGAAATGCAACATTGGCAGGCCTAGAATGGTATAAGCACTTATGGGGAGCTATGACAACTATGGATAGAGATTTACACAAAAATAAGAAATAAAAGAGTACTTGGCATCGTCTCCAAATCAAAACTATGTTATAAGGCAGCCCCACACCTCTCTGCTAATGAGGAGAGACCCTGTGTGGAGCAGCTTGTACATCCAGCAAGACCTGGGGCTGTCCTGGGAGCAGCCGGCATCGTGCTGGCAGATGTGCCCTGACAGCAGGCGTCCTTCAGCAGCTCCTGCTCTGGGACTGCTGCCTGAGCCCTGGGCTGAGACAATTCTGAGGCTGAGCCCTGCCCAGAATCCCCTCCCAGCCAGCAACTAGGTATCGTGCAGTCCTGGCAACGGTGACTTTCTCAGGCTGATAATGTGCCCAGAAGAACTGCTCTAAGCTAACCAGAGTGTTTTAGAGATGTCACCACAAGAGTTATTTCATTGAATAATGAATTGATTTGGATGTTAGATTAGTCTGATTAACTTTTGACAGTATCATCTATGTTTCAGTTTTGACCACTCAGAGCCCAAAACTTTGTATCCCTTTACTAAGGGACAATAACAGAAGCTGACTTCTTCCTCTGCCTAAATCAGGGGAAATCTCCTTCCCTTGGCACATGACTAGGGAAGCTTTAGCTGCTCAAGGCTTATTCTTTTCCCTCTGTGGCAGGTGAAGTGGGATATGGCAGGTAAAGAAACCAAGAAGATGTGCTCCAAGAGCAGCTAGCATCTGCCTGGGGCAACCATCCGCCTGTGTCTCCCATCCTTCTGCTTGTGGGTGGAGATGCAGCAACAGCCGTGTGGGAGGAGCCAGAGTCCCACCTGACACTTGTTCTAAAGCAAAACCTCTCCCCTGGGGAGGTCATCCTCCAGAAAAGAAAAGATAAGCAAAAGCTGCCATGTAGGTTGTTTTCCCTGTCTGTGCCTACATGGCAGCTTCAGAAATGTGAGTGGGATTTACTCTATGGTTTCACCCAGGACACTTATTTACAAGCACAGTCCTTTGAGTTGGTTGGCTCTGGACTGCAGCTGGAGCTGCCTTTGCTCCCTTCTCCCTTTCATGCAACTGAATGCGTATAGGAAAACCTTGGTGGGCACGTTTTTCTTTCTCCTTCCCTTGGTGGGCCCTGTTAACGCAAAGTGATGTAGCCCTGCATCACCACAGATATAACAATATTGGGAGCTAGGAGCCCTCCCTCCTGTTTTGCTGTTCTTTGATCCATGGGGCCATCCACAAGGTTGGACAGGCAGCTGCCTGAGCCTGCTTCTGCCCACAAACAGAAACATAATCAGGACAAGGATCTTAATCTATTCTACACAAAGCATATTGGAATTAACTAGATAAGTAAAGAGTTGGAAATAATGCATCAGATACGCCTGACAATGTCTAAACAATCAAATGGCAATGGTGTTCATTATCTTACTAAAAGAAAAATAGTAATTTTGTTACTGAATTCTGTCTATTAAAAATGAGGCTGTGTTAAATACTGACAGAAGTTTCTAAGTTATACCTCTTTTGCTGACGTGATAAATCTTATGCAGAAGTTTGCTTGCGGAAAGATTCTGAGTACCATTTATTTGTGTGTCACTCTGTAATTGATAAAACTACAGATCTCTAGAGAAAGCAGTACAGAGAAAAAATCCATTATTATCCTATGACTGAGTAAATGTGCACATACTGGATGCAAATGCAATTCACAGTACAAGAAAATGAAGGAATGACAATAGTTTCTCTGGAGTTTTCTCATTTGCCAGTAACATTGCTGTTACTGTACTTAGTGAGTCGACACTCATTAAATGTTTGCTCATTACTGTTGGGTAATATGTCAAAAGGAAAACAGAAAATACTGAGTGGCTCTGTACCACAGTTCTGTATGTGCCTACAGTGGAAATAAAGTATAAATAAATTCACTGTAACAGTTATTTCACTGTTTAATAAAGCGGGAGGTCTCCCTGAAGTCTCTTACAAGAGGTGTTTGCATCTGTTTTCTCATTTTAGAAGAGACACTCCTTGAAGCGATTAAGAAGAATTAACATCGGCTTTTATGGGCTGACATTCGGGGGGGGGGGAAAAAAGCAATGCCGAAATCTTTTGGGCTTCCACAAGGCAATAACAAAAACGTGCAGGATTGAGCTAGCCACACCTCTGGTTATTTCCAAATGTTCCTTTTCTTTTACTTGAGTGAACTTGGCCCTCTTAACACTCAGTTCTTGTATCTATCCTCCTTGTTTTTCTTTCTAAGATTGTTCAAAACCACTGGGGTATGAACTAGAGTACCAGCTTCAAGAAACGGAGGTTTCCGACATGTTATGATATATAGTATGGTGAGATGTCCTGTCAGATTGTGACTCGCACACTCTGTGCTGCTCAAGTGGGAAGATGCTGCCCGCTCGAACTTGAACCGGCAGCACAGGCTGCACCATGCCTGCAATCTACAGCTGGGCTGGATTTTCTCTTCATCTATGAAACCGGTGGTGGTGGGCTGGGAGTGCAGGGGAAAAAACCACTACCCACTAAAAATAAGCTGGTGAGTTATGTCATTTGCCTTGATGAGCAGTGAGAAGAAGATTTTGTGCTACCCTTCTCCATTCAGAAGCGCAGTCCAGACAAAGCAGCAGCCCCCCAAACCATTCTCGGCAGCCTGACAGACTGGTACCTAACTGCTTTTGAAGTTTGAGTTTATCAAAGCCCGAGACGCCTTAACTCGGGAGCACAACTGCCACGAGAGTAAAGACACCGAAAAATTATTTAAGCAAGTCAGACTGCCCTTCTCGCTCACCCAAAGCAAATAAAAGCAAAACGGGGAAAAACCAAAAAGATTAGGGTAAAAAAAAAAAAAGAAGGAGGAAGAGAGCGGAGCCTGCGGCGCTGGCGGGGAGCGCGGTGCCGGCTCCCCGCGGCGGGCTGGTGTCCCAACTGTTGCAGGGAGGTGACCGGGGAGCTGCGGTGGCAGCGCCCGTGCCGGGCGGGCAGAGCACGGCATGCGCGGGTGGGTCCGTGCCGGCGGGCAGGTGCGGGGAGCGGAGCGGGATGCGGGGCGCCGGGCCAGGCGGGGTGGCGATGCTCGGGGCCGGGGGACCCGCCGGGGTTACCTTGAGGATGAGATCGGTGTGGTGCTGGTCCAGCATGTTGGCCTTGCGGAAGGAGGTGATGATCACCCGGCCGTACCTCCCAGGCGTTTGCAGGTCGGAGTAGAGCCGGTGCTTGGAGCGGTTCACCGGGAAGAGGCTGTCCACCAGGTTCCTCTCGNCGGAGGGCGCGCAGGAGAGCGAGCGCCGCGCCGGGGCCCCCGCAGCTCCCCCACGGCCCCCGCAAGACCATGGGGCAGCCCCGCCGGGCACCGCCTCCCCGCCGGCCGCGGCTGCGG
>VZRV01002099.1:1002336-1013296 GCA_013398115.1 Falcunculus frontatus
GGCGGCGCCGGCAGCGCGGGTCGGCACAGCCCGCCGGCTCCGCGCGGCCCAAGTGGGCATGTGCGAGCGCCGCACATGCCCATTAGGGAAAGCGGGTGCCGGCGGCGAGGCTGTCCGTGCCCGTCTCACGGTCCCCGGCCGCCCGACATCGTCTCCGGGGCCGCCCCGGACTGCCCCGGCAGTGCCCCGCTTGGGGAGACCCCACACCTGCCGGCGCCGCGCCGCTCCTGCCGGGACCGCCCCGTGCTCCCCTCAGCGCGAACCGGCATCCCCGGCGGTGTGTGCCTGAGCCCGCTGCCCACCTTTACGTAGGTACAGCCTGTCCCCGCCGGATGCGATCCAGGGGCACGGCCTCGTTTTTAAACACAAATTGTATTTAAATAGCAGAAACGAGCATAAATGCTCTGGCTGTTGACATGTTTGGGCACGCTGATTCCTAGCGCTATTATGTGGCCCAAGCTGCTACTTCCCAATCCAAAGGTGTTGGTAGTGGAAGTCCAGTTACTACCCAGGCCGGTGGTTTTACAAATCTGAGAAAAAGAAGTTTCTCTTTGACAGCTGTTACATGTGTTGCTGCATAAAACGGCGGTGGCTCCCTGTTTTGGTTGTTGACAGGCTGACAGTCATCCTCCCTTTTACATTTCAGTAGTGTCTGACCTAAGGTAATGTTTTGTCGTGGGCGCTTCATGCACAAAACCTTGACATCATTCCTGTCTCCTCACAGCTAGGTTACACAGCTTGAATGCTAAACTATTTCCATGTTTCACTTGTAATGTGGTGAGCGAGTGAGTGGCTTGATTGAGCATGGCCAAGGTCCGTAAGGTCCCAACATCTCCTGGTTCTTTTGGGTTTCATGCCCGAGACCAGGAATCGCTCTGAGAGTGATCTGCCTATGAGGTCTGTGCAGCTGCATCTAGAGTGCCCCGTCCAGGGATGCTGGGGTTTGTAACACGATTGTGCCCCTGCTCGGCTCCACTCCCACAGAGGTGAGTTCCCTCTGCTTGTATCAGTCCTACGTAAGTTTAAGAAAGAAAATTTATTCTGAATATATTTTAAAGAAAATCTCAAAGGTAGAAATAGAAGCACAGACATAGGAGAGGGTTGGACCCAAGTTTAGGTGATGTTCAGTATTAGGTCAGAGCCCAGGTCTCTTGTCTCCCAGTCCAGCACTTTCCCCTCACTGCCCATGACTGTACACAGATCTGCGCACAGGCTTACTCCCCTCATTGTGTATCGGGGGAATGTCGGGATGTGCCTAGTGCTCTACATCCTTAGCAACAAGTAAAGAACTTTTGTCATTGCTGCAGGCATTATCATCTGTGCTGGTTTTTTTGGGTCTCCATTAAAGATATTTTATCATTATTAAAAATGAAGGGAGATTATTAATTGTTTCAGTAACCATCCAGTGGCCAATTCACAGTTCTCCAGGGTATCTCAGAAAAACTAGTTTGAGGATCTGACATCTAGCCCAGTTCTCAGTACATTAACTTTGGGTAAGCTATAGGTGACCCCAGGAAGACTCACAGAATCATTTAAGATCATTGAATCCAAGCATTAACAGTATATATGTATTTTTGCAGGGGCATAGAGGAAAAACTGATGTATCAGCAGTTCTGCTAGATGTTCCTCTGTCTTCCCAGAGCAGTGTCAGTTTTACTGCCTGTTGTAACCAGCATCAGGCTGCGCTGTTAGCTGTAGTGGAAATGATGTCTTTCCAAAGAGACTCATAGGTTTTCACCCCATAAAATTCTGCCTCCCTTTAGCCCAAGGAATTGCCCTGCCTTTGACTGTGGGGTTGCCCATAGGGGAGGGACATACAGGGGGAATGTGAGGCAGCTTGACACGTGCTACTGGAGCTCAGCTGTGTGTGCTGGAACTGCACTGAGTACATCACAATGCTGCAAGCACCCTGTGGGTGTTACCAAACCAGGGTGGAAACCTGCATACTCCTGACTCTGCAGGTAGTCAAATCACCTTGTAACTGAGCATCATTGCGCTGGCACTCCAAAAATCATCGTCAAAATGCGTTCTGTGGGAATGTGGTTGGAGTGGAACAGCTGGAGGCCTCCCACAGCACTCTGTGAAGACCAAAGCCCAGTGAGTTCTCGCCTCTATTGTAGGGGAAAGCCGGCAGCACGTGCTGCACAGTGAGCACCAGGCATTAACCTGCTCTGCATTTCTTTTGGAGGAAAATGTAAGGGTAGGATTTCTATCACGTATATGTGCCACTCTGCTACGGCTCTGAATGGCGCTTTACAAAATAGATAATGATGTCTCATTGCTCCAGAGAGTTTCCAAACTAAATTAAGAAGAGAATGATGGGAAGAGATGGCCGTACAATGAGGTGCAGATGCTGGGAATAAGGATAATGAGGGGGGAACAATGAGATTATGTCCTTTCAAAGCAAATGCCTCAGGGTAGCTACTTTTGGGGACAGAGTGTAAAAGTGATATGGGGAAGATGTGACTCAAAGACAGCATCTGCACAGGGTTCAAGTCTGCTCTCAAGAGCAGATTTGTCTGCTGAGAAATCAGATCCCCGCAAAGAGACTGCCTTGACCTATGCTCAGTAGCTCTCAAGGCCAAACAGGTCATGTGGATTAGCATGAGGCCATGGTGTCATTCCCAGGGCCTGCAAGGCCTTGATGGGTCAAGCAACCCACAGCCCAGGGCAGAGGGCTTTAGGATGACTTGAACATCCGGAAATGAGTGTATCTTTAAGCATGTGCTCAAATCTTGTTGTGATGGGAAGTTTTAAAACTAATGTGAGAGGAAGAAGTTGACAAGGTCTTATTTAAAATAACTTCTTTCTCCTACCTCTCCAAAAGCAGTCCAATGAAAGAAAAAATGGAGAGGAGTGATGGAGGAAGGGATTCCTGATGAGTAACTTCAGATGAGTGAAGAGGACCTAGGGGAAAGGAAAGGTGTCAGGAGCAGCTGGGATGGCTGTGGGAGGTATGCAGAGAATCAGGATTTTGCATTGTTTAGTTAGGCACGAGGAACCACTGAAGATATTTTAGGAGCATGTGCAGGGGATTTAGTGCTGCGAATGGGGAATGTTTTTTCAACAGGACACTGAGCAATGTGTGATGCAGGTTCCAGCTGGAGCTTGGAGAGAATGAGGTTACCCACAGTGAGGAGATGGGTAACAAAGACTTTTTTTTAAGGGAACTAAAAAAGAAAATTTTCAAGGAGAGTTTAATAATTATGGTTAGACTCTTAAAGGTTGCAAAACCTATTTTATTGACATACGTTATGCTCTTTTGTACTGACTGAAAGTCTCGCTGGGGACATGGAAAGACCCTGTGCTTTGTGCCAAGGGATCAAGACGACATGTAGCCAGTCCAGGATGGCTGAGGAGAGAAGTAGCTCTAATTCCATCACCCGACCAAGCTCTGTTCTGTATTTCTTGGCGTCAGGTCTGGGACCTGGGCCAATGCCAATTAAATTGGTGAGGGCACAGACAAGGTTAATGATAAAGTTTATTTCCCGTCACTGATTGGTGAGGAATCCTCACAACTTGCAACTTTTGTCCATTTGCAATTAACAGATAAGTGAAGTAGAAGGAGGCATCCTCCTTGTTTCCAGCCTGGGTTCCATCACAGTAGGAATATTATACAAAAGTATCACTCTTTCCACTCATATGTGCTGCACTTCTCCCAGAAGGATGACAGTTTTCTTGTGCTAAAAAGGGCTTTCTAGAAGCAACCTTGGGAAACTGAAAGCTGGTCTCAGTGCAGTTAGTAGTTTATATTTAATCAGTGAAACTTCACTTGCCTCTTTTCCTCTCCTCAGTCCCACCTTCTTTTGGCTGGTACCAAGGAGTGGGGCATCGTGGGCACAAACAGCATGATCAGAGCTTAAGAACCCCAAAACTAAGGTGACTTTTTAAACTGCAACCAGAGAAAGCAGAAATTTAGTAGAGGAACAAAGCAGCATCACAAAGCCTGTGTATTCTCTCTCTACACTAGTCCTTTGGGTCGTGAAGGATGGGGCTGTCTGAAGAATAGCTGCCTTCTTAACCCAGCATACAAACCAGGAAGCAATATCCTGCCAAGGAATGGCAGCATATTTTGCAATCTGCATCCACAGATTTCATTGCCGTAATTCAAGATGGCTGATTTCTTACCTCCCTGAAATAGGCTACTGACAAAATCAGTCATGCTGGAATTTTTTCTTCAGTGTGTGCAAGCCCCTAGTGTTCACCGAACAGAAGGAAAGAGAGAGGCAAAGATGAGGAAAAGCTATGGCTGTGCATGCCCTTTGACACTGCACTCCCCAGTGCCCTGATGTGCTGCCACCCGTGACAGGACACACGCGCTCCACACATTGGACTTGCTAATGCAGATCTTGGGAGAAATCACAGGAACTGAAATATTTTTTTGCATCTGCTAAAAGGGAAGAAATCCTTCCTCCTGCTCCTGCATGACAACATCTCTTCTTTGCAGTCTGTCCTGTAAAATGCAAATATGTAAATGCTCCTCTCTGGCCTGTTCCTCCAAGTGGATAGAGAGATATATGAAAACAATGTAAATCACCAAGAAATACTTTGACAGCTGGCACCTGACTCTTTCCCAAGTGCCCTGGTGGTCACTCTTCGGCAGCTCTTTGCTGATTCATGAGGACTGCTAAGAGAAAGCATGTGTGACATCTTTTACAGAGTGTAATAAAAAGAGGAAAGTGCCCTGTGTGGCTGGAACTGCAGTTCTGTGGTCTGTCTCTGAGATGCTCCATTAGCCTGCTCCTGGCAGTGATGATACAAAAACTAGAAATCCCCAATTGTACCATTAACATGAACAGATTGAAAAAAAACCCCTGGAATGTAACAGGGAGCCAGGGAGCCTGTGCTTTTTTTTTTGCTTATTTTTCCCCTCTGCTTGTATGAAAACTCAGTAGAGAGGGAAGGATGGATCTGTTCCCTTGCATATTGGCATAGGCTGCACAAAACCTAACACAACAAAACAAAAGCTAAACGCTCTGCTTTTATTTGGGTTCCCCTATATGTTGTTAGATCAAGATTTGCTTCTTAAGCTGAAACCTTTGGGTCTGTCTCTGGCTATATTTTTGGCTCCACCTCTGTTTGCAATTGACCAGACTATTAATCATGGCCTCTCACCTGTTTATTTTAAAAGAGTGACTGCTGACACTCCTGCCAGACCTAGGGAAAGGTCTTTCCTTCACCGTAAATAATAATGGCCTGATAAAAAAAGTCCTTCCTTGCAGAAAGATGGATTAAGTTCTTATTTTGAAATGCAGTCTGAATGGTCCTGATGTACTGAAATGTTACAGCTAATATAAGCAGACGAGTCAATTTACAGCTTTCATACTACATTTTAAGAGACAAAACAAGCAGACAAGACAACACAATAAATCTGCCTGGTGTCCCAGTCTGGTTGATGTTAATTGAATGCAGTTGTATTAGATAACTGGATGATGCAGCTTTCTAAAAAAATAGGAAATGCACAAATTTTATCAAGAACATGAATTTATCTGAAGAAGAGGACAGACTTAAACAATATATCCTTTGGGAAAAATGTCTGTGAGCCAATGAAGAAGCATATCTGTGTATGTGTATGGGTTCACAACACAAAGTTCTCATTAGAATAACCCTGAATATTCTGATATTGGAATACTACTAGAAAATGAATTATAGTATTCAGGGTTCAAGGCACCAAAATAGAAAAGAGGTTTCATTTGTGGATAAATTATTTGAAGAAAATAGGAATTTTTAATTTAACCATCACAGTTAAGTGTATAAAATGTATGACTTCTCTGCTTTAAGGGTAAAGTACTGCTTTAAGAGACAAGTTTTAGTATAAAACAAAACATTAACTGGGAGTTTAGTAAATATGTCTGGAGATACCAGGATTTTGGCAGAGTGTAACTCCTACAATAGCGTGAATATTGTTTCTCTTTTGTTTATATGCCTTTATACAAAAATGGGCGAAAGAAGTAGGTTGCAAGTGAAAGCAGAAGAAAACACATGGAGCTATTAAAGTAGGTTAGCATCTGATTTCAGATTTAGGAATGAATACATACATATGCACACATATATGCACATGCATATGTGAAGGCACACACATACACTATATATATGGAATATATGTAAATGCTTATTTATGTATATATTATATATATTTATGTAGGGTTAAATAAAAGCTGGAGATGTTTAAGTTGGATACTAAAAAAGATTTTTAATGATGATGCCTTTCTAATAGTAATGTGGAGCAGCAGGCTCACCTGGGAAGGGTGCAGGCTTTCCACTACTAGTGGATTTTAAAAGCAAGCTGGATAAATGTATAAGGTGTGACGTAAGTATTGGTAATCCCACTTTGGTGTAGAAGAATGGATTAGGTATCTTTGAGGATTCTCTCAACCAGCACTATTTTCTGTGACTCCAAGATATGGCCAAAGAATGGGTTAGGTGTCACACTTCCACATCTGATGAAGTAAAAGAAAAATACCCTGTGATTTGCAGATGCAAAGAGACTTATTACTGAGCACAGTGAACAGCTCCTACCTAGCTCACCTACTTTTCTCTTTCAAGAGAAAATGTGGGTTTGATGGAAGTCCCTGGCAGAGCAGCCAAGCTGTGGAGACAGGGCTGATCAACCTATTTCTCCCCTGCTTAACTTCTTCATGTTCTGACCTACATCCCCTTTACAGCCTTTGGCTAGGCTTTGTGTCTCTAAAGCTGTTATTAAAAACAATTATCTAAATATATATTACAGATGTACAGCTTTGGGACGGCACACTGACTCAGAATTGTCTTCATACTGCTCTGTCACGTTCTTCCACCTGCATCTAGATTGCATATTGAGTCATATTGACAGTGTTGTTGGCTATAAAGTAAGAGACCTTCAGTAAAGGACATTTTAAAAAACCCTGTAATTTTTCTCCAGTCTTTCAGAATGTCTTTATGGACTGGTATCAGATTGAGTAGATTTTAGACAACATCACAGGGGTTTTGCATCATTTATAGGATGCAGCACAGATGACAGACCAAGGACTGAAAGCTGCCGGAATCAGGTTCTACAACTGCTGTGTTGCTGTAAGGAATTCACTTTTATTCTCTCCTTGCCTCAATTTCCCCATCTTTAAAACTGGGATGATAAAGGTTGTCTGCCTCTTACAGGCAGTGGAATGACCAAAATCAGCAATTTAACATCATTTCGGAAATACAATTCAGACCAGAGAACCCTTACTGTAAGATCATTCCTTAACATTATACTTTGTTATGTTTTATCAACTGTTTTTAAATGTTGACATGAGCCAAGTAATATAATGAATTGTAAAGGGGAAGTGAGTTTTACCTATTCTTTAACCAGCCCATTTTCAACTTCCCACAAATACGGATCCCAGATGGCCATTGTTACAGCCCTGCACCAGTGCTTTCTCAACAAACACCAGAAAATTGCACCAGGGATGTGTTTGTCAGCAGTTTGGATGTACCTCTGTGCTGCTGTACCTTGAGCTGCTGCTGTCCTTTCAAACATATCTTTCCCCTGCATTGCTGTAAATGCCCATGAATGATGCCAGAGACTGGCTATAATCAAGAGAAAATAGAAGAGGAGCTTCTTAGAAATTTTAAGAAGCAAAACAACAAACAAAACAGAACAGCCACATTATCATAAAGCAAGGGATTTGCCATTCTTATACCCCTTATGTTAACACGTGTTCACTAAAAACATACCACAACCATATTTAAATGGCTTCTAAAAATGTCCCATTACTTGCTTTCCCCACACTGCTGTGTAAAGAATATGAAGGACATTAGGAAAAGGTTTCTCCGAGTACTGTATTTAGGGTAAGACAACAGTCTGCCTGTTTTTATTTTTAAACACTGAAAGTCTCTCATGACAAAGCATGGAATGTACACTGCTGGAAGAAACTCCCATCAGTAAGTCACAGGTGTACCTTTTATGAGCAGGTGAAATGCATACAATCTTTGAGAGAGGTCAGTTATTCTTAAGGCATACATTTTCAGTTCAGAACCATCAGGTAATTAAGCAGGTGTGTATTCAAAATAAGAAAATATCAGATACCTTTTTCTCTTACATGCTTTTCATAGTACTGGCTTGATTTTCCAATTGTTCCTGATGTTTCTGAGATAAAAAGAAAAGCAGGGAATTATCCTGCTGTATAATGTACATTTGATCTTTATAGGATTTCTGGGTTTGCTTTCTATGAAAGCTGCATTCCAAGCAGTGCTTTCTGCTCATGAATATAGAATTACATTACTGTAAATGTTACATGTTGCTTTACATTTTAATTGAGGAGCTGGTGTTCTACCTGGGTAAGTGCCCATCAGCATTAGATGACACACAATTAAAGCAGAGTGTCTCAGGCAATTTTCTCAGGCAAATGTTTAAAATCGCATCTGTGCCTATTTTTGGATCAAAACCCCTTATCAAGCTGTACACTGGCTTTCCTTGCAAATCCGAATGTGCAGACCATGGCAGTATGAATCATCAGCCTGCCTCTGATCAGAATTCAGGGTATATTCTGGTTTGTGTATAATACTAATTGAGTTTGGCTTTGCACCTGAAAGCACATGCTTTAGTTTGACTGCATGGGAATATCATACAAGGAAAGACTTTTCTATATTTCAATGAAATTTACCGTACATTTGAGGAAATCATTAAGAGTAATTTTTTTTTCCCTTCAAGGCTGCTGCAAGCTTACATTTTGATTCATGGGAGATGAATTCTATTCCTAAAACTAAAATCAGTATTTTATTATTCTGTAATACTTATGTCACAGTAGTACTTAGAGCCTCCTCTTGCTGTTCCTGTAAAATTCCTCCAAAATTTGGTAAATCATAATAATCTCCAAAGTCACTATTTGCACATGCTTAGCAGATGGTTCGGTTCCTAAGAGATGGCTGCTTAAACCACTGTATTTAGCATGCTCAGTTTGGGGCTTTGCAATTGCTTTTTTTGGAAGCCAGGGGCTGCTCTGGTCTCTGGCAATTCTGCTGAGTTCAGGGAGATTGTTTTCTTGTTTTGGTTTTTTTTTTTTTTTTTAATGCATCCTTCTCTGATATGATGGAAGGTGAATTAGCCTGACTGAAGTGGAGAGGAAGAGAGGTGCACGAAGATACAGAAATCTTAGGCAGCTGATGGAGAATAATGGTGCAGAGGGGAACTGGAACCAGCGGGTGGGATATAACAGCGAGAGGATGAATCCTGGTCTTGAGTAACACATTACTTACAGGAGTGGAAAATGAACAGGGAGAAGTGTCTTTCTCCATCACCATACATCACCCCTCTTTGTATTTCTGTGTCTCTTCTGTTGCCAGAGAAGAGTAGCAACAATCACAGTAAAGGGAGTGTTTTATTCTCCATTGAAAAGTTTCCTTCTCGGCTTTTGAGGTCAAAGTCTACATATTAAGACTTCAGATCTGTCAATGGGTCCTCTGAGACAATAATGCATTCAGAAACTCGTGTGGGGGATGGGAAGCCATTTGCTTTAGAGACATCTGCCCCCCCACACCCCCACCCCATTCCAGAATTTATATATAGATATGTATTAAAGAGCATTCATGTTGCAGTCAGGCACTGAAATGTTCAGAAGCACCTAATTTCAGGTGCCAAAATGACATTAATTTGGCCTCAGTGTGAATATACATTTTACTTACATACTGACACATTAGCTTTTTTTAGGATTAAGCCATTCCTTTTTAGGTGTCCAGGATCAATTAAGGAAGGAGTCGGAGTTGCATATGGAATGAGTCTGTTCCCTGGAGGCCAGACCCTGCGTCATTTGCTGTAGGTGCGGGAATGTAGCTGTGACTGGAACGAGAGGAAAGACAATTTTTAAGTAAAGACTCATGGGTTACATAGCTGTACGCCCTCTTGCACATCAGACTTTGTCCTTGGCTCTCACTGCTATGTCTGACTGCCTGAGCACTCTGATATTTGAGAGCTGGGAAGCATGGTTTTGTCTGGGTAAAAGTATGGGAGGAAAGAGCTTGAGTGGAGAACAGCTGCAGTAAGGTGGGTGAACTCAGCTTTGGCTTCTGAAATTTGTTATCTGTCTTCTTGTCAGGGCTGAGAGATCCTCTTGAGTGAAAGAGAAAATCAAGATAAGTGACACTAATCCCTGGGTCACTGATCTGTAGCCAGAGGTCCAGGTGGCATGGAATGGCCTGGACAAAGGTGAAACTGGCTGCAGCTTGATAGAGGAAAGGGAGTACGAAATCAAGAGTGGCCAGGCTTTGGCACAATCAAACTCACAGATGTGAGGAAAAAGGTAATGAAAAAGGGAAACCTTCAGTAAGGTGGAGTTCAGGGTCGAGAGTGACTGCTAAGCTCCAGCGTCTCTTGGTAAAGCTTTGTAATTTTTTCCCATTTGCCGTTGCTGAGTCTCTGCTGCTTTCAGCGTTCTTTGGGGATGCCACCAGCCCGCTGATGCATCAGCCACAGACTGTAAACAGAGGATTACCTGGGAAAAAAAGGAGTCGATTAGGTCTTATAAGGAAAACAGCGCCTTCCATTCACACTGACTGCAATGTTGTGGGGGTCCCCTTGCCCGCAGTTCTTGGAAAGAGCCTCCCAAGGGACTCGCTGGCTCTCTGGGGATGCGCTCGGCCAAATCCTGGCCGTGTGGCGGGGCCACATCCCCGCCTCTGCCGGGCTGCTGCGCAAGGCGCAGTTGTGTCCTACATCCACATCAGATCCCGAGTTTTCCGCTCTTCCTTGCTCTCCTTTACTCTGTCCTCAGTTTCCCTTTTCCCCTCCCCTCCAACCCGCTGTGGGCTCCCACCGCCTCCTCCGCCGTCTTCCCCGCACCCCGCGCGTTCGCCCGCGGGAGGAGAGGGGACGGCGGGACGGGGCTGCGGGAAGGGAGGAGCGGGCAGCTCCCGGCGCTCCGGGCGGCTCCGGGCAGCTCCCGGCGCTCCGGACAGCCCGCGGAGGCGGCGGGGCCGCGGGGCGGCGGTGTCGGGCAGCGCTGCCGGG